>JAODVQ020184974.1:0-14459 GCA_025400075.2 Phenganax stokvisi
AGACCTCCAAATAGTAATAATGATACAAAAGTTAAATTATTATATCATATTTTTGATAACAATACAACGTTAACAAATCTTAGTATGGAGTATCAAGTTACTATTATAAAAAAAGGTGGTAGTAAAGTGTTCTTTAATGGGCTACAAAAAGATTTTTTCAACATAAAGAAAGTAGAAGAATGTTATATTTTAAAAATAGATAAGGAATTTAAGTTGTCCGATTATGTTAGTAATGTCGATGAGATTCTCGTATTTTTTATAAGTTGTCGTCAAACAAACTTAGTATCCAGAAGAAATGAGTCAGAATTATACATCGTGTTAGAGAGCTAAGCGGGTACAAGACACACGTAGTGCTTACAGTAAAATCAAGTAGTCTATGTTCTTAATAAAAAACCGCTACGCGACCTTCGGCTTTACTTGAAACTTACTTAAAAACCGCAACACCGTCTTTGGCTTTACTTAGCTAATTTTTAAACATGTTTTAAGTAAAATAAAGTACATCTTAAAATTATTTAAAATTCACTTAAAATAAATGAACACGAAAACTAACGTAAGCGAGAGTCCTTAAGAACAAAATCCAAATTCTCAAAAACTTTCTTCAGCACAAAGCACTGTTAGCAAAGCCGGTGCTGCACGCCTTACTACGCTCATGAAAGAAAAGGATCCACGAAAAGTAGAGGCTGGAAAACGTCTTGCACAGATTTCTAAAGAAGCTAAGGAAAGAAAAAAGATGCTCCGTGAATAATACGATAAAAATAATGTAAAAGGTTCTTGCTACACTTTAGCACCATCGGCTGTTCCGATGTCCACTATCTTAGTTTCTATAAGCGCTTTTGGAATCATTTGTTACATGTATTATTATAGAAATAATAATAGTAACGGTATAGAAAAAAATGTCAAAGAAGATTCCAAAGAACCAATAAAGACAGAAGTAAAGAATAAAAATCATGGAATGGGCGCAGAGCCCCGTTTAGAAACATTCCATAAAATTTTTTTTATATATATTGAAATAAAAAAGTACTAAACAAAACTACATAAATCAAATCTACGATCCAGGAATTTAAACACTTTCTGCAGTAGGAGTTTCCATTGTGAGTAAAAAAGTTTTAGGAGGACCTTTAGGAACTCCTGCAAGAGTTCAAGGAACCTTAAAGCTTGCTGGAGCCATAATGCTTGGAAGCGTATTAGTAAAACATCTTGAAGACAAGAAAATTATTCCAGAAAAAATCGATAAATGAGCAAAGTGAATAAATAAATGGCTTCTATGATAACAGGAGGAATTTTTCACGCATTTGCTTTTGCGGGTGCTGGATTATTATTTAGTAAATTAAATCATAATGGATACGAAGCAGAAATGAATCGTCATAATGTAGCGATGGAAAAGCTTGCAAGAGATAAAGAAGCTTGGTAAGAAAAGAGGTTGCTCGAAAAAATAAAGAAGCAAAACTTTGCCAAGAACCTTCCGATGCTAATAGAGACATCAACACAACGAATAAAAATTAAGAAATGCTTAAAAAAATGCTTAATTCAACTCGTCTAAAATGGAGTCCAGAGCCTAGGTTAGAAAATTATTACAAACCTAGTGAAGTGATGCAAGATTACCAACACATCGTGATGGAGGTCTTAGGAATCGCAGGAGGCTGGGCACTTGGAAAAGTGCTTTAGCGGTCTTTGACCTTATTTTTTAAAATGTGTAAGCTATTGAAAGGGTACACTTTTTTTTCACGCTGCACTCGGGCTCGTTTTCCCTCGTTCTCTTGTCGTTTAAACAAATAATGTGCATAAGGTAAGGTATTTATTTTATCGTCTAAGATGACTCTTTTATCATCATAACCACTAAAAGGTATTTTATTCCCGGTCTCTGTGAATACTTCATGCTTTCTATTTCTTATCACATTCATTTTTCTTGTTACTGGAATACCGTTGTATATACTGTTTCTATAGTGCTCTAATCTTATAGTTTTTTCTATGACTGATTTCTTTATACCTTTATACTTTTTTATTTCTTTAAGATCTTCTTTCTCAGAACAGTATACCATTGTTCCTGGACCTACGAATTCTATCTATAATTTGGGTACCACCACGTTCATCTTTAACAACACCAGGAAATTTCTTGTTTAAGCCTTTCTTAATGTAAAGATTGTCGGCGATTATTTCTTAGGTGTCAAAATACTCTTCTAAATCTGGGGAGATGTCTTTGTAAAAGTCATCGGTCTCTATGTCGTAAAGTAAGGAATCCGTATCGGTAAATCCTAATCTTGCTTTGTCACTATATTTCTTTTTATATAATCATAATGGAAATCATACATAAGACTCTTAGATATATGTAAAATACTCACACCTTCGGAAATAGGTTTCTTTAGAGTTCCTTTCGTCTTATAAATATAAACAGCGACGAAGTTCTTATTAAATATCTTATATGATTTAAACTCTGGCTTTTTTATAAGTTTTCTTAATCTCCATTTCGTATTTACCAACTCGACATTACCCTATTTCGTATATTCTCCATGGTCTTTCCAAAAACAGCATTATTCATAAGTTTAAAGAAATCTTTTTCAAACTTATTTTTGGCAGATACGCGAAGAAGTCTCGTATTCTTTTCTGTATAAGGTTTTAACCATGGAGACTCAAAGACTTTTATTCCTTTATGAACTTTCTTTAAAACTAATCCTCTTTCTAGATAATCTTTTAAAATCTCGTGATGAACTACATAATTTTTCTTATTTTTTAAAGTAGGTACTAAATTCTCTATAGTAAGCGGTGTAGAGCATCCACTTTGCACTCCGTCTTCTAATCCAGTGTGTATTTTTTCGGATGCTGATCGATAATCCTTGTGAGGATTGTAATGATGATCGGGGTAATCTAAGTCTACTTCTAAAATTCAACCTTGGGAAGGACCAAGATCTTGCCATGAGCCTTTCTCGTTCTCTTCGCTCAGTTCCTCCTCCGTCATCCATTTAAAACCATGAGTGGGAAGATTTTGTATCATAGCCCACCCATATAAATTATTCACGTCTAAGTAAGGAATAGAAATACTAGGCTTCTCGGGGTCGTAATCTTTTAGGTATTTATTATTTGCTATGATATGTCTTTTAATGATCATAGCTGCTCCTCGGCGAACTCCTTCTTTTATCATGAGGTACATATTTTCTTGGTGCAGAAGTTCTAAATTCTCGTTTGTTATTTTTAAAGCGGCATCCCCGGCAAGACTTGGCGTCGTATAATACCAAGCAGAATCTAACTCGTAATTTTCTAAACTTTCTTTTTCAAATCTCTCAATAACAGCAGCTAAAAACTGAAAACTCGGCAGGGCACCTTTAAAATAAGGTAATCGAACTTTAACGCGTTATCGTAGGTGAATTGTCCAGCTTGTGAACGAATTTTTTGCATCTTGACTGTGGAATAACACGTTTTTCATGCGTAGATGGAGAAATAATCAGCAAATATGAGTCCAGTAAAAATTTTACAAGCTTGGATAATAAGATTAAGCAGATGGCAACAATAGCGTATGTTTTCATTAGACGTAATTTAAGAAATAATATACTTTTGACAAGGAATTTTTGAAAAAGGAATTACTATACCATAAAAAAATAGTTGTGTTATTCTTTTCACTCAAAAGTTTTCGTTTTTTCTTGATATTTTTTGTTTTCCCGCCCAAACTGTAAAAAAACCTCTCACTTTTGCCACTCTGAATTAGGGTATTAGCTCCTGGGTTTTTGACCTTCTGTAGATTACGTGGCCGCTAAGTTTTGAGCGCTTTTAGCAAAAATTACGCGATTTCCCTAAAAATCTCCTCTTAACATGCCAATTTTCAATACGGATTTCTTTTATTCAAGAACATGAAACTATCTATCCAAGCATTCTGATGACACAACGATAAATTTATTAACTTAGCCAATATCGATGTTTTTCCCCCTATTTTTCCTCGAAAAAGAACAAGGCACAAGTTCTGATCAGTTCTAGCACGTCTGGAAGTCACAACCGTTCAACTACTGGTACACCAGGACCACATAATAGATAGCCTTACTTAAGGCACTCCACCTAAATCGCGTCGGCACTTGTAGACAACGTATACGTCAACACGCCATGACCGCAATTACTCCAGGGACGGTTGTACGAAGCCCGTTTTTCTTTAACGGTGGATATGCAAATGATGCAACGATTTGCAACCATGATAAGTAAATTAGAGATCATATTTCTTAGATCTTGCTTCGACGAGACGTAAAGTTCTTAAAATGAATCCCAGCATTATGCATCTAGCCGTAGATTCAGTTCATGAAAGAGGATTTAGAACATTTACAAGATACCAGGAGGTGTTTTTAAGTTTTTGCAAAAGCACTGTTTAAGCTAAGCGGCTCTTTTGTGCACCTTCCGGGGCAAAATAAACTGCCTAGCACATATATAAAATCCTATTGCTTGAATACAAGATAATGATATTTCACTTATTTTTTATACGTTTAAAATTATATTTCGCTAATAATTTGTTTTACAAATAGACATTATAGAAGAAAAATGTTCAAATCTAATTTGAGTACAATCACACAGGTAAATAATCTTTTACCGCTTTTTTTGTACATGTAAATATCCATGTGTCAGTATTCAGACTAGTGCTACACTACGGGGAGTGCAATCTCCATATAGACTTTTTAAAAAAAACATTGACTCATCATTTTCTCATGCAACTACCGAAAAACATGCCCAACCTGTACATTTTTATTGGTAACTGCACTCGCAGCTATACTCTATCTATACGAATTACTTATTCATAAGTGCATATATTAAGAAATAAGACATTCAAATGGTGCTTTGGTTTTCAATATGAATCCACGCTTTTATTGAAACCAGTTTTGAATATCTGGAGGCAAATTCGCCCAAAAATTTTTGAAATTTTGAAGCTGGCAAAAGTAGATGATAACACAAATTGTCAAGCCTGTATCGTTGGCATAAAAATTATTAAATAAAACATAAGAGTAACGATGTTTATTAATATTACAGCTAAAAACAAAACTTCATTGGGCGTTTTTTGGTTCCAGCATTGTACATTTGGATTATTACAAATGGTTTTGAGATAACTGCGCTCAAAACTGATAAGTAATACATTTTTCTAGTAGTTTATTAAATGCTGAGATTAAGAAAGACATGGAGTATCGTAGTCAATTAAAAGCTGTTGTTCATAATCTCTCGCTGATGTAGGCGAAGCCGTTTGTTCATAACAACAGAAAAATGAAACGCTCGCAGATAAGGGCCCCTTTTTGTAAACTAGGCTTACTTCTTACAAAAGAAAATGCTTACCTTCAACGAAACACATCTTCTTGTGCTTAACAATACTTTCCTTAAAATACTCTTTTTCGGCCAAATAATATTGTGAGCAGTTGGAGTTAATCTGACTTCTCTTCTCAACACATGCTTCTAGCCAATCTTCCGTACTATTAAAGTCAAATCGGTTGCAGCGTTGTTTAGTCAGAGTTCTGTTTTCACTGCATCGCTCACGCCAATCTGCCATTTTTTTCCCAAGGTTCTTCCACCGATTAACACAAAACGGAGGAGCTTCATTAGCATCAACAAGATTTTCCGCCAAATGGAATATGAAGAAAAATCCAAGAGGAAGTTTCTTTAGAACGAAAACCGATCTTCTCATTTTTTGAAGACGTTCTGGTTCTTTGATGGAATATCTTTGCAAAAACGTAAAAGAAGGCTGGAAATTACTATACAAACATAAACTAAAATGTTTCACCCCTGGCTAAGGTCAGATCTTAAAATGTTTGAACAGATAAAGATCCATGTATCAGTTACTTTGTCTAGCGTTACTTTGTCAAAACGCCTTTGTCTTTGCTCTCTTAAATATTCTCTGTGAACGTTTAACATAGTAACGTGAAGCTCAACGCATGCGTTTACAGTGGAAACATGCCTTGTGAAAAAGCTACGCAGTTTTAGTCTACTATGTTGAAAACAAATGCGTACGGTGCGGCTTTTAGACTGGACGCGATCATCAACGTCGTCGTATTCGAGAACCTCCGTTTTTGTCCTTCTTCACTTCGACACAAAACGGTGTTTTCAAAAAAGTCCACTCTGGAGAGTGTTTCGGAAAATTTTTGCTTTTTTTCGCTGAAAAAGCCGTTTACGTGTGGATGCAAGGACAAAAGGGGGGAAAAATCTTTATCTTCAAATATATCCGCGTGTGTGTGCGGGCTAAGGCACGAACACGCGGACACACAATTATTTCAAATCAAAAATTCCATGCAGTTCTTCTTTCAGTTGTTTGTAACATAATTTTTATTGGAATTTAAACTTCTACATGCGTGTTCATCATTGTAAAAAAAAACGCTTTAGTGCAAAGCCGCGTCAAGTCACGTCAAAGCAGTTTCAAGCAGTCTAAAGCAGTTTAGGGTAGTCTATATAGAGTCTAAAACATTATAAGGCAGAAGTTTTAAACAGTCTCAGTCTAATGTAGTCTAAGGCAATTCAATGCAGTTTTGTGCGACCTTCTATCTTCGTTCTTTCATATCTTGGTTCAAAATTAAGGGGACGTCAAGTAAGGACGCCTACAGGGAATATGGGGAGCATAACGTACGAAAGCGTGTCTGTTAAACTTTTGTTAAAATTACAGTCGTTAGAATCTATCGTACGGCGGAAAAAGGACATAGTTGAACAACGTAAGCCACGTTTAGTTGTTTCTTGACATTTCAGGATAATTGAAATTCATTTAATTATTTTAAATCATAATTTCTCGGTATTTTACTACTTAATTTTTCTGCATCTATATGCGCAAATTATCATATAAATCCTGAAAGTCAAGGCTACGTTCCGTATGTTTCAATGCCTTTGAAAGAAAACACCTGCATGACAACTGATGTTTTTCACAGTTTACGTTGTCCCATTGTCATGAATCCCTTTTGATCTTCCCTTTGGGAATAACTGTTTATTACGGAAGTTTTGAATCCAACTTGCAAAATATCTGCCGGGGTACTGATGAAAATAGATGGATAGAGGAGATAGATAGAGGGATGATTTAATAATCGTGGCTTGCAGTTAGATTACACTTACTGAATTGCCAACGATAACAATACAAGAGTAATATCAATTACAATAATCGAATAGTACAATTACATAAGAAGCTAAGTATGTTAAGTAAAATTAAGGATTAAAGTTTATGCTTAAGACTATTGCTTACAATAAAAGAGTCCAAAGTGCAATCCGTTCGATATATCGGTATTAAAAAAATATTATGTGATCGAAAAGAGTATTGGCATCTACTTTTGGGGTGAATCAAGTCATTCAATTTATGATCTATATCAGTATATGCATATGAAAAAAGATTTTTGCAAGCCTCAAATCTTCTTTCATACAGTGTTGAAAAATCAGTAAGCTCCAAGGCATCAATATAGGACTTATCAGCATATATTCTTTTAAGGCATCATTTTTGAATTCTTTCAATGCCTCAGCTTAAGTACTGTGGAAGTGAGTTATGAAAAACGGGCCCTGCATACTCCAATAATGTACAAATGCAATCACAGTAAGGCCTGCGCTATACGGACGAATTTAATTCTCTCGGATTTAAATATACCAATTTTATTCGACATTGCGGCGACGTATAGCTCCGACAATTAAATTCGACATAAAGAATTAAATTCGTCGATGAAAGACGCACAATGCGATAATAACGCGTGCTTGGAACAGACGACGAATTATCGTCGTCTCTAATTGGATTCTTAAATTATGCGAAAAAATTTGGCCAATCGGAAAGCCTTTTTTATTCGTATCGAGCGTAAAAACAAAATGGCGGAGGATTGCTCTGTATGTGTAGTATGTGTTGAATCTACGAAATATCGCTGTATAACTTGTAGCGTTGCAATTTGTACTAAATGTGGCGTGCCAGAATTAAATGAAGAAACAACCGGATGGTTAGCTCAAGTCAGCGTGGGTTACTGTAATTACTGTGCGTTTCAACAGGTAAAAAAGCTCGCTCAAAGTGGCCAAACGTGCACTAATAAAATTGATAAAGAGGAAGAAGAAAGCATCTCGGGCCTGGACAGTACATATTATGATGAGATGGATAGCAGCTCAGATAGTTCTGATACTCAAGTCAAAATTAAAAGAAATCTGAAAACGAAGAAACGCGGACGAAAGGCTGCCTGGCAAAATTACCATGTTGATGATCTTGTCGATGTCATTGTCAACGACGAAAGCTTCACAAAAAATTTGATTTTTACCAATATAAAAAAAAAAACACCGAAATTTACAACCGTGTTTTGCAAGTTTTAAAGAAAAGATATTCTGAAAGAAGTTCTGCTTCGACCTTTCCTTTTGATGTAAAACAAATTAGAATAAAGTTCAAGTGGTGTGTTGCAACCTGCAAGAAGATATGCCTTACTATACAAACCGCCACAGGTATTAAATGGATCCAGGATGAAAAGGGATATAGGAAGTGGTTTACTTTGCTGTACCCACTGAACAAGTGCAGAGACTCCTGTCAACCTGAGCAAGCAATAGAACCAGGCAAGGACAATGACAGTAGACCCTCAAGTTGACCATCAAGTGGATCCAGCTTTTATGTTCCAGTTAAAAATACAAATAGCAAAAAGAGAGATTCGGAGCTCTTGACTGATGCAATATTAGAATCAGCTAAAGTTTTGAAAACTGCAGTGGAAAATGATCATACTAAAGAAATACTAGATCTCATGCGAGAGGAAATGCAGCAGGTTAAAGAGCAGGACAAAAAATTCATGGAACACATGTCAGTCATAATTCAGCAACAGTCCAATGCTGGTCAGTTTCAACCACATGTTCAACCCCATCTGTCTGCTTATAACTATACAGTTGGGCCATTGGCAAATACAAGCCAAGGCTACGAATCATCAAATCCACTTCAGAACCAATCGAATGCAAGTATACCACAACAAGAGTCTAATATTGACGCAACGTGGAACACATTTACTCCTCAGGGTCAGACACATCACCATCTATAATTAGTAACAGTGTTTTTAATATCTTTGTTGCTTTTGAGTTTTTTTACCTGAACACACACTGATAAAGTTGTTGTTTTGTTAATGCTATGAAATGTGTAAAACCTACATTGCAGTGCCTATACTCAGAGTGAAAGTTTTGCTTCTCTGAAAGTTGTACAACAAAACAAAAACACTTACAAAGATAAAAACTATTTATATATGCTACAAAATACCATCAAAACAATCCTATTGGTTCGACTTTCATTTTAAAATATTCTTTGCAAATTCATAACAAATAGCATTGTTTTTAAGGTATTTTGAATTTGAAATTTATATTGATGATGCGAGCTGTTGTAATTTACTCGAACTAATGCTGGATCTGCCCATGACCAAATGCTCTAAATTACCGGCTTATCACATGCAACTGTTTGTTTAAACTTTTGCATATTTTTTTTCTTGCCGTAAATATTCAGTAATAGATGAACGGATCTCTTCAGCTTGTTTGCAGGTGTCTTTTGTTTTTTCACAAACCCTCATTTGAAGCAAGTCCCTTATTACTTCTCTATCCCTTCGGTGTTGAGTGGCAGGATCTACTGAAATGTCTAGTCGAGAAGAAAGAGTCTCGCCTCTTTCAATACAAATATTATGTAGCACTACACATGCTAAGGTAAACAGTTTCACTGAATCTTTGCTACATTCACATTTTTTGCATAAAATTCGCCATCGACTCTTTAGCTGCCCGAACGCCGACTCTGAGACCATTCGCGACCTACTCAAGCGATAGTTGAAATATTTTTGCCTGTCTGTCGAGACACTTCTTGAATACAGTTTCATTAGATAGGATGAAAATGGAAATGCCGAGTCTCCAACAATTAAAGGATACACATTAGAATTACCAATTTTTTTAGCAACGTCAGGGATGATTTCTTTGTTTTCCATCTTTTGCCAAAGGGTAGTGGACTGCAAAATAATGGAATCATGTGCATTACCAGGAAAACCTGCACTTGCCCAAACAAATCTGCTCTTAGCATCCAGTAGAGCAATTAAAACGATTGAATAAAAATTCTTAAAGTTGTGATATTCCTTCTGCGACTGTTGACCCCCAGGAGGACAACTAATTGGAATATGACATCTATCTACCGCACTCCAACAGCAAGGGAATTGCCGTAATTCTTCAGTATCCAACATCTGCTCCTTGAAGTCTTCTTCGGTTTTTGGAAAGTGATTTGAGACTTGTTCCCATAGCTCACTTATAATAACTTCACACACTTCAATAACTATTCTTCGGACAGTGCTGACCCCTAACCCAGACATTTCTGCTATGGTGTAGGGGTAATCGCCTCTAATTAGTCGGTACAGACAGATTGCCAAACGACACTCTGGTGAAACTGGCTCTTCTGTAACAAACTTTCACTGAAGTTTATGCCGAATACGTTTGAGAATAAAATTGAATGTTGCTTTCGAAATTCTAAACGTACCTTTGAACTGACTATCAGAGTAGTTTTCCCAAATGTTGGTCCACCATCCGACGTTTCTCGGTAGACGGCGACGACTTCCAATCCTAGGTTTTGTCTCAGTTATGGTGCAAGCACTTGCGGTAAGTAAAAGTAAACAAAAAAGAGCAACCCTAATTCTCAAAGACCTTCGTTGAAGCAATAAAAGCAGGATATTATACTTAATAAATCTTCTTCTACGATCTCGTAGACGCCGTTTGTAACTTGTCAGGAGGGCACTTATTTGCTTACGAGAAACTGGAGCCATGTTGATTTTGGTTCCAGAACAAAGTCCAGTTTTAAATTAATTCGACAAAAATTCGACGTATAATTTGACGTTGCGTTTTTGTCGAATTATAGACGAAGTAAACAAAATTATATTCGTGCGAATTAAATTCGTCCGTATAGCGCCGGCCTAAATCTGTGCGATTTCCTTTACCGGAACATTAGCCCGTTCTAATTGTGTAATTAAGTGTAAACGTTTAACTGCCTTCGAGGTAGCATTCTCAACATGTTTGTGCCACTTCAAGTCCTTGCTGGTCGTTAAACCTAAGATCCTAGCATGGTCTACGACAGCAATTTCTTCATCATTCGCCACAATGGGATCCAAACTACTTGATACAGATTACTTTCGCGAGAAGTCAATACGAAGCTTTTTGCACTTATTTTCATTTAATTCTGCTCAGTTTCTTGTGAACATGCCTATACTTCATCAACCGAACTTTGGACGGTACTTCGATTACCTTTAGTGATGACCTCTGAAAGCGTAGTGTCACCAACAAATTTGAAAATATCATTAGAGGTCGTTCCTAGATCATTGATCGTCACAAGGCATAGCCACGGCCCCAAGTTAGTTCCCTGAGGCAAACCTGCACGAACATCACACGAATTCGAGGTACCATAATCACTCAACTTTACGCGTTGTTTACGATAGGTCAATAAGTCCAAGATCCAATATTTGGCGGGTCCAGGAATATCTAATAACTTCACTATGTCTTTCATCACCTGATTGTCTACCAGATCGAATGCCTTCTTAAAATCAAATAAAAATGTGCAGACAGCACTCTCCGGTTGACTGGTATTCAGCAACCATTCGCGGACCATTGAAATTAGAGCCAAAGTGATTGAAGACTTTTGGATGACGCCAAATTGGTTCGTATCAATGACCTTTAAGATGGCTTTTTTCAACTGTTTTTCGAGAACAAAATGCTAAGCCAGTTTTGCCATAATGGATGTCAGAGAAATTGGGCGTAGGTGCTTCCGAATGTCTGTAATTTGGTTAACCTTGGCGATCGGTGTTATATTTGTTTTTTCCAGTGAGTCCGAAATTGTTGTGCTTGAAACGATGCATTCAGAAGTAAACCGTTTGAATACCTCAAAATTTTGGCAAAGTCTTTAATAGCAAGGCATACCGCCATTGGCAAGTGAGCATACACCGTGCAATAATTGCGAGTTTGTTTTGTAATTATAACTTTGCGCTTATTGGATTAAACTTTATGTTGGTAAGGGCGGAGCCAATGTCACCAAGGCACGTAATTCTATAATTAAAGTTACCTACTCTGTTCCAAGGCGGTTTATTCAAAACTCTCCTTTCACCGATTTTACCGTAAATGGTGCCAAAACCACCCAAACTAAAAAAATTTGGAAGGACTTTCGAACCTTCCGCCTGATTTTCGTCGCGTGATAATCGACCAAATAGTAGAAGAAGGTGGTGACCGAACCACACAACAGGTTCCATGTGGTTACGTGAATATTGCGCGCTATTTTAAAGTGGCGCCCAATCCTGTAAAGAAAATATGGAAACGGTTCTGCAACTACTATACAGAGCAAAGATTTCCAGTTTTTAGTGGTCGACCTTCGAATTTGTCTGCAGGAGATTTAGAGTTGATAGAAGTTCTGAAACTCTCGAAAAGATCAATCAGTTTGGTCGAAATTTGGGACATTTTAGATTAACTCGGTGATGCTCGAGACATTTCTTTATCCACGATTAGCCGTGCAATCAGTGACAGACTGCCTTCTGGGCGGAGATACACGAGAAAAAGGTCACTCGTATTGCTTTGGAACGCTTTACAAATAACAATGTTTCATATACGCAGCTCTTTTTAAATTATATTAACGCCCAAGATCCGTACCACGTAGAGTTTGTCGACGAAGCCGGGATACAGCTTTCTGGTTGCACAAGAAAATATGGACATTCCCCAATCGGGGAAAGGTTTATCAAAGTTTGCAGAAAAACGTCATCACCAAATCTTACGCTAACTGCAATGTGCTCACTAAATGGAGTTGAATACGCGAAAGTTATCAACAACTCTTCAAATACGATCGAGTTCTTGCAATTTTTTGACAAAGCCTGTCAATCAGTTAATGTGACCACTGGTTTACCCAGCCTAGCTGTTGGCGATATAATTGTGATGGATAATCTTTCCTCACATCACTACGAAGGAGGTGCAGCACTTGAAGAATGGCTGTCTGAAATGGGCATAGAATTGATTTATACACCAACCTACTCGCCTGATATTAACCTTATCGAAGAGTGCCTTTCAAAAGTAAAGCAGGTGCTTACTGATGAATAACTAAATATGATAATATTTACAGTATATCAATGCTTCAATCATTGATGCAATTTTGAAAATCATCGCCTCAGACATGCTTAGATACTATCGTCACACGGGGTACTTTCGGTTATAAACAGCATATATAGCTATATAATTTATAAAAACTCTTATTATAGTGAAACTAACTTTCATAATAATATTGTAGTTTCACCCTCACAGCATAATTAAAACAAGTTTCTCGTATGAAAAAAACAACTGTCCACAACGCAAACATTGGCGTGGTCAATAAACTAGGATCAAAACTATACCTATTCATGACTGTGTTTATTGAGGTTTGGATATTGGACGTCCTTGTCCAGAGATATTTGAGCATCAAAACTCTTGACGTCGATTGGGGTGTTATCGCGATTAACTAGCTTTTACAAACAACACGAAAAAATTGCAATCACTGCAGTATTTTATGCAGTCAAAACAGAAATGCGCATGCAGAATAGCGAGCGAGGGAAGTACTTAATATGTACTATATCAATTAAGGGACCTGCAATAACATTTATACTATTTTGAGGGGAATAACCGGCTGGAAACCTATATGCGCATGGAATTCTATGCCTTTATGTTAGGTTTTGTGAATTCGGTTAGTCACAAGGTATGAGATGTGCACTTCCGTTTTAAATATACGAACAAACTAAAGTAAAACTTCGAACATGAAATAAGTAAACTGAACGCAATCTTAACACAAATAACACATGCATATTATATAAAAATATACCCGCTAAAGATTCTCAAGTGTTTAATAACGACATCAACACATTAGCTGCGTCACCTTCATCCGATGCTCCATTGTTTTGGTTCTCAAGTCAAGTTCATTACGGTTAATATTGACTGCTTCAGAGCCTTTATGCCGCATCATGGGTCGCATCTGATGGACTGTAATATGCTGACACTTTTTATGTTGATTTTCTGTTTCAGTGGGACATGAGCTTGCTCTTAATGGCAGTTCTAATTGGGCCTCCTCTTCTTCTTCCGTACGCGGTTCCCCACGAAATAATTCGAGGTCAGAGCTACGCGATACGGCAAACGTTGTTTGCGTTGAAGTGCCTGGAGAGCATAATCCGTGTCGCATTTCAAGGACGTTTTTTGCAGGACTTTTATGAACACGTGGCCGTTTCGCTGGTGGCAAAGATTGACGCTGTCCGTCGGATGCGGCCGAACGCAAAATGTAGGACAGGCTTTGTTTAGGTGGAATCTTACCGCCAAAATTTTGTTTGCAATAAGTCTGTATTAAATGGACATGCCTTTGGAATAAAAACCAATCCTTAAAATTTCCGGACCCAAGTTAGTTCACAGTAGTCCATCCAGTTTTGGAATATGCTGTCCCAGTCTGGCAATCAATCCCGGACCACCTATCTCGAAAGATTGAATCTGTCCAGAAAAGAGCTTTGAGAATAATCTGGCCTGAAGCTGAT
>JAODVQ020185082.1:0-14458 GCA_025400075.2 Phenganax stokvisi
TCACGCCGTCGCCGCACCACCCGATCGGGGCCAAGGGCATCGGCGAGTCGGCCACCGTCGGCTCTCCCGCCGCCTTCGTGAACGCGGTGGTCGACGCAGTGGCCCATCTCGGGGTGCGCAACATCGACATGCCGGTCCTGCCCGACCGGGTATGGGAGGCCATCGACTCAGCCGGCGGCTGACCGCGGCTCGACAGGCGCCTCTCGGCGTCCTCGATCGCTCCTTCGCGCGTCGCAATCCACTCCAAGTGGTGTTTCACCAGTGACGGGTGGTGTTTCACCAGTGACGGCTTGTATCCCAAGGCTCGATGATTCGTGTTCCAGTGAGCCGATGAATTGTATTCTAAAGAGTCGATTAGTTGTATCCTAAAGGTGAATTCCTGCCCATAGTGTGAACCGGCGACCCACGTTGGGAGCGTCATGGGAGAAGGCTACTGGAGGCGCGTCGTCGACGATGAGCTCGACGAGCTGATCGCCGAGCTGCCAGCGATCAGCCTGGAGGGTCCGAGGGCGGTCGGCAAGACGACGACTGCCTTGCAGCGCTCGGAGTCGTGCTTCGAGGGACGATCCCGACGTGCACGGCCACCGCGCCCTACATCGACATCCTCGAACGGCTGCACGTGCTCGATCCGACGCCCGCATGGTCGCCCACCCGCAACCGGCTCGCCCGGCTCACCGAGGGTCCCAAGCACTACCTGGCCGATCCTGCCCTGGCGGCCGAACTGCTCCGCGTCGACTCGGCCATGCTGCTGCGGGGATCCTCCGCCGGCCCCCGGATGCCCCGCGACGGCACCCTGCTGGGAGCGTTGTTCGAATCGCTGGCCGCACTCAACCTGCGGGTCTACGCCCAGGCGTCGGAGGCGTCGGTGAGCCACCTGCGCAAGTGGGGAGGCGAGCGCGAGGTCGACTTCGTCGTCACCGCCCGCGACGGCCGGGTGGTCGCGGTCGAAGCGAAGCTCTCCCAGACGGTCCAAGGATCACGATGTGCGCCACCTCCACTGGCTCCGCCACGAGATCGGAGACGAGCTTGCTGACGCAGTGGTGCTCACCACCGGCAGCGAGGCCTACCGGAGCACCGACGGCATCGCCGTCGTCCCGGCCGCACTGCTCGGGCCGTGAGCAGGCCCGCCACATCGCCGCCCACCTGCTGGAGGCCGCGCCCGAGGACATCGAGCGCTCCGCCGACAAGTTCCATGTGGCCGGCTCGCCCGAGCAGTCGGTGTCTATCCAGGACTGCGCCTTCGCGGCCTACACCAACCTGCCCGATCAAATGGAGTACGGCCTCGAGGACGTCACCTACTACAACCCGCCCAACCTCACGTTCCCGTACGGGTCCTACGTGGTGGTGGTGGACGTCGACCCCGACACCGGGGTGTGGAAGGTGCGCCGCATGGTGGCGCTGGACGACTGCGGGGTGCGCATCAACCCCATGATCGTGGAGGGCCAGATCCACGGCGGCCTGTCGCACCTCTCACCTAACGTGGCGGCCAACGACTTTGGAGGTGCCCGTGGCCAAGCTGACCAAGATCATCAGGAGCACCGATGCAGTATCGGAGACTGAAGCGAATGCGGTCTTCGATCTGCTGGTTCCTGTCGTCGAGAGAGATCCGTCGGCCGAGGCCGCGGTGGAGACGGCGAGGGACGTCATCGGCAGATGCAGTCTCGGTGACGACCGCCACCTCCCACACGTCCTCGACTGGTGGTACGTCGCAACCACTGGCCAGGCTTCGGCCAACGGTGGCGCGCACCGGCTGCCGGGGTCCCTCGACAGGACCGTCAAGCTCCACATGGAAGCCGTCATTGAACTCGGTGTGGCACTGCCCGCCGCCGAGTGGCTCGCCAAGAGGCGACAGCTTGATTCGGACCTGGAGGGACTCGACAACGCCTTGAGGCTTGACAGCTACGGTGCCGTCAAGCTGCAGGGCGAGCGGGACGTCTGGTTGTGGCTCTGCTCTCAGCTGAATCTCACCGTGGAACGCCTCAAGAAGAACCGTCAGGCCGCGGTGGCCGAGATCGACCAGAAGAGACTCGAGCAGGAGTTGCGAGACCGCGAAGTCGAGGTCGGGAGCCGGCGCTACAAGGAGATGCTCAAGCGCTGTCGCAAGGCGACGGATCGCGTGAACGGGATCGTCCGTCTCCAGAGCGAGGTCGAACCGTGGGTTGCCCGCCCCACGCTCGGACTTATCACTGAAGTGCCCGACGACTTCAGGCATGCGGTTGGTCCGCTTGCCGGAGCCCTGCTCAGGCCGATCCTGGCCTCCAACGCCGCGCCGGCTGTCGACAGGGAGGAGCTTGCCGAACGCATCGATGCCGCCGGACGCGTCGGTGATCGGCGGGGACGCTACAGGTTGGCCCGCGTGGTTGACGCATGGTGCGAACAGACAGGTCTATCGATTGCGTCCCTCGACGAAGAGATTCGCCGCCACCGCGATCTGGCCTCGGCGCTATCAAGGCTGGACGAGAATCCCAGCGCCTCCAGGGACGGCATCGACGAGATCAAGCTCCATGTGCTCGACGATGACATTGACAGCGCCGAGAGAGCGTTGGAGCTTCTTCGTGAGCAAGCCTCGCGCCGTGAGCGAGCCGAGTTGGCTCGCCGTCAGTACGAGGGGCTGCACCGGAAGCTCTTGGAATCGAGCCTCAGCGAAGACACCGCTTGGAAGGAGCGCGTGGCCGGCATCGAGGCTCGCTTGGACAGCGCCGATCCCCAGGAGACGGCTCGCGAGATCGGCGCCGCTCAGACAGATCTCTCCGCGCGGCTCGACGAACTGCTCCACGAGCAGCAAGAGGACCTCAAACAACTGCTGGCACCCCTTCAGGACCTGCAAGGCGCCGACTCGACGCTGCGGGAGTGGCAACGGAGGATTGCTGAACTGGAGCGCCGCGAGGGGCGCGGCGCAAGTGCACTCAAGCAGGAGATCGAGGAATATCTGCGGCGTCTGCGCAAGGACTGCCGCGTCGGGGTCGAGCGGAACCTCTCGCGAATCGATGCGATCCTGACCGACGAGCGTGAAGACTTCGGTGACGAGGACATCGGCTACTTCGCCAACCGGAACGCCGAGATCGCGAGTTGGCTCCAAGATCAAGATCTCACCGACGCACGATTGGCGGAGGCACGCGCGGTCGCCGAGGACTTGTGGAGCCAAGTAGAGGACCGAAGGATCTACCGCTGGCAGGCCGACCAGGGGGAGGGCGAACTGCTTGAGCACCTGCTGGAGTTCTGCCGAGGTGCTCTGGACTTCGATCCGATGGACATCCGGCGGCTCTACGTGTCGCTCAAGACCAGGCCGTTCGTGATCCTTGCCGGACTCACAGGCTCGGGAAAGAGCTCCCTCACCCGCACCTTTGCCGAAGCCTTCGGGGCCAGCAGCCGTAACGGCCGGTTTCGACGCATCGCAGTAAGGCCGGACTGGATCGACCAAACCGAGGTGCTCGGATTCGTCAACCCGATATCGGAGCGCTTCGTGCCGGGCTGGCTCGCCGAGGTGGTGCGGGACTGCGAGCGCGAGCCCGACCGCCTGCACTTCGTCCTGTTGGACGAGATGAACCTCGCCCCGGTCGAGCAGTATCTGGCGGAGTGGCTCTCAGCCATTGAAGAGGCGCGCTCGGGCAACGACTACGTTCGGATGCCGCTGTACTCGTCCGCGCTGGATCCGAAGAACGCCGACGAGTGGCCCTCCAGTCTCAGGTTCCCCGACAACCTCATGATCATTGGAACCGTCAATGTCGACGAGACCACCCGCCCACTGTCAGAGAGGGTCCTCGATCGAGCGAACGTGCTGCTATTGAGCGTCGAGGTCTCTGACCGGCATCATGAACTCGGCGGCAAGCTGCCAGCACCCTGGCATGTCGGGATCGCCGAATGGCGCAAGGTCTGCAAGACACGGCCCAGCGACCGCCACCACGAGATTCTGATCGACATTGCCGACATCCTGCGGCCGGCAAGCATCGGTGTGGGGCTACGGGCCCATCTCGAACTCGAGCGGTTCATCGCGAACGCCGAGGGGATCATCGAAGATGTCGACGCCTTGGACTGGGGGATCGTTCAACGCATCATCCCAAAGATCTGCGGCTTCAAGGGCCATCTGGCCGAGAGCCTCAAGGAACTGCTCGAGGAGCTCGACAAGGTGGATGCTGACCAGTCCGCGTCGATCCTGCGTCGCTGGCTCGACGATGGGCTGTCGGACGACGAGTTCCTCGAAGGCACAGATCCCCGGCTCGCGCTCGTTCGGATCTGAACTCGTGTCCGCGCCAGAAGTGCTGGTCGGGAGGACATGGTTGCCGCTCAGGCGGGCTCCTGGTTGCCCTGGGTGCCGGAGTCCTCCACGCTGGTGCTTCGAGGTCTCGACAGCGGCGAGACCGCATTGATCGGCCCGCTAGAAGCTCGAGCTGATTCCCGCGGGCGCATCGAACTGCGGTTGAACCGGGCCGAGGAATTCCGCGGCCACCTCGGGCTCGTAGGGATCACTCGCGGGTCCGGTGCAATGGCAGGCGAGTTTGAGGTCATCCCCGACAAAATGAGCGACGAGAGTTTCCAGACTCTGCGAGCGGCGCTTGAGCGAATGTGGGCGGGGCTCATTTTCGATCCTGACGGCTCCAGTAATCTGCGGGGGCAGCTACCCTCGCCCGCTGAGCTGTGGCACGCCATCGAGACGCCCGTTCGAGAGATCGCCGCCGAGCCGAGATCGATCTTGTCCCGCGGGGACGGAACAAAGAGGCTGGAGGCAGTCCGAAGACCGACGGAGTTGACCGCTAGCGTCATTCGGGCTTCAGCTTCCCTGGCTCGTATGGCAGGAGCGTCTGGTGCTCATCGATCGGATACGGCAGATGACGCGAGTCGGGCTGCGCAGGTACAGCGGCCGGGGCGCACCAGCGTAGTGATCCGCGACCTAGACATACCCGAGAACGCACTCGTCGCCGAGACGCTGCGCCGCCTTGCGTCCTACGCCCGCCGCCGGCCCGACGGCCTCGAGGTCGCCACCTGCGCGAGTCGGGCACTGCGGAGTCAGCCTTTCGCCTCGTGCAGCCCCCTCCGCGGCGGGATCGAGGCAGCACGCGTGAGGATTCTCCACGACTCGCGCTACCGACAGGTCGACAAGGTGCTGGCTGTGCTCGACGGGCCGGAAGCCCACGCGACCGAAGGACCTGGAGAGGCCCGACTCGGAGTCAAGGGGATGATCCGCCTCTATGAGTACTGGGTATTCCTTCAAGTCCTCGACGCGTGCAGGCGAGAATATGGACCGCCGATCGAGTCGGGCTTCAACATCCTGGGCCGCCGAACCCGCACCGGGACCACCAGATTGGAGATCCCTGCCGGAGCCACGGTGCGCTTCGATGGTGGCGTGTACGTCGCCTTCGAGCCTCGAGTCACCTCCAGCGGGCGCGGTTGGCAGGGGCTGGAGAACGTGCCGCACCCCGACCGCGGTATGGCGCAGTCCTTGATCACCCCCGATGTCGTTGTGTTGCGGCGCGCGCCTGCACCCGCCGCTGTCGTGTTCGATGCAAAGTACGTAGGCCGGCACTGGGTCGAACTCGAAGCAGCCAGGATCCACACTCGCTACTCGCGTGTCCGCTTGCAGGGTAAGCCTGTCGTGCGTCATGTTGTGGCCGCGCACCCCCACGACGGAATCGACTACATGTGGGCCGGCTACGGCTCGGTGCCCATGATCCCAGGCAAACCCGCCGACTTGACCCAACTCCTGCCGTAGACCAAGGGGCCTTGCGTCTCTCTCAGTAGAGGTCGGGGTTGTCTCGAGCGGCGTCCTGGGCGCGTCTTCTCAGGGCGTGGTGGCGGAAGCGGACCCGACCCGCCGACACCGGGCTCAGTGCGCCGGCGGCGAGCAGGCGGCGCCGGTAGGTGCGGGCGTATTGGAGGGATCGGTCCAGTCTGGCGGCGATATCAGCCGGCGATGAGTCGGTCTCGTCTGGGAGCATCGCCACCAGGAAGCGCCGGTCCGTGGGCGAGAGCCGGTTCCAGACCGGGCCCGCGACCTGCTCCACCATCGCGTGTTCGGCTTCGACGATCGCGGCCCGGACGTCGACGACGCTGATGGGTTCGTCAGCTGCCGCACGCGTCCGCCAGGCATGGAATCCGACAAGCTGGATCATGTACGGGTAGCCGAGGGTCGAGTCCACGGCCTCGGCGAGGGCGTCGTCGTCGATGGCGCTGCCGCGGCTGACGATCGGTTCGCGCAGGGCGCGCCGCGTCTCGTCGGGTGTCAGCGGTCCCAGCGGCGCCCTCGCGCAGCGCTGCAGGAACGTCATGTGGGGGTCAGCGAGGTGGCTGTGCTCTATGAGCGGCAGAGCGGCCGCAGCGAAGGCGACCGGCCTCTGGCCGCGCCGAGTGACGATCTGCACTGCGGACGCGACGTTGCGGACATCGTCGCGTGGGACGTCGTGCAGTTCGTCGACAGTGAGCAGCAGTCCGGTCCGCTCATCGGCTAGCGCCTCGCCCAACTGCTCGAGCACACTGGTGAGGCTCCCGGCCCTGATGGGGGCCGCGTCGCCATGGTCGAGTTCGAGACCGATCCCGAGCACGCTTAGCGAGCCGAGCCTGACCCGGCGCCCTCCGCTCAATTGTTGTTCGAGGCAGCGCGTCGCCTCGGCTGCGATGCGCTCAGACAGCGGCTCCGAGGATGCAGCAGCCGTGACGGTCAGCCATCCCCGCTCGGCGACCGTTGCCTCCAGCGCATTCAGGAGCGCCGTCTTGCCCGTGCCGCGGTCGCCTGTCACGAGCAGCGTGTAGTCGGGATGGGTCGGACCGGTCTCGATGGCTTCGGTGAACCGGGCGATCACCTCGTCGCGACCGGCGAGCAGCGGGGGAGTGGTCCCGAAGGACGGCGAGAACGGGTTGGCGGGGGAGTGCTCAGCCACGGTGCCACCCATGCTACCGGCAACCTTTTCGCGTTTATTCGTCTTTTCGTATCTTCTCGTCTTTTCGTATCTCTGCACTCATGCGGCGGCGTGCCCGAGGGGTCGCCCAACGGCGTGGAGGAAGTATTCGCTGGTGCCGTGCCATGCAAGCCATGGCCATGAGCGCCTCAAGGCCACCAACGACTAGGACGGACCTGCCCGGCCATCCCCATCGGCGAGCGTCTCGTTGAGGACGCCCACGATGGGCGCGGCGGTCGCGGTGGCGGCGGCCGTGTTGGCGCTGACGGTCGTCAAATCAGTCCGGCTTCCGTCGGCGCTAGATCAAGTGGGTACGATCAGTGGCCGATGGACGCTCGGGGAGCGCGGTCGAAGGGCGGGCACCAACCCAGGAGGAGGACTGCCAGGGTGGACGTGTCGGTGCTGGCCGAGGCGGTGGAGCTCAGCGAGCAGCGGGTGCCGTACGTGCTGGCCACGGTGGTGTGGCGGCGGGGTCCGTCGTCGGGACGGCAGGGGTCCAAAGCCGTGGTCCTGGCCGACGGAACGGTCCGGGGCTGGCTGGGCGGCGCCTGCGCTGAGCCCTCGGTGGTGCGCCATGCCCGGGAGTGCCTGGAGACCGGCCGGCCCGCGCTGCTGTTCCTGGGCCGGCCCGACGAGCTCGACGGGCGCTCACAGGAGGGGGTGTACACGATAGCCATGGCCTGCGAGTCGGAGGGAGCGCTGGAGGTCTACCTGGAGCCGCACCGGCCCGAGCCCCAGGTGATCGTGGTCGGCCGGTCCCCGGCCGTGGACGCGCTGGCGGAGACGGCCGTCTCCCTCGGCTGGAGCGCCACAGTCATCGACGACGGCGGCAATCCCGACGAGCACACCCGGCCGGAGATCGTGCGCACCAAGCTCGACCTGTCGGGACTCGGCATCGACGGCGCCACTGCGGTGGTGGTCGCCACCCAGGGACACTACGACGACCTGGCCCTCGAGGCCGCCCTCGCCCATGACCCCGGCTACATCGGCCTGATCGCCTCCGAGAAGCGCGCCGCGGCGGTCATCGACCATCTCGCGGCCAGGGGAGTGCCCCGTTCGGACGCAGACCGTGTGCAGGCCCCGGCAGGGCTGGACCTGGGGACGGTCGCCAACGCCGAGATAGCGGTGGCAGTGATGGCCGATCTGGTGGCCAGGCGGGCCAGGGGAGAGCTGGTGGCGGCCGCGCCCGGACCGGCGCCGGCACGGGCAGAGGCCACAGACCCGATCTGCGGTATGACGGTGCTGGTCGACGACGCCAAGTACCACACCGTCCACGACGGAACCGACTACTGGTTCTGCGCTCCCGGCTGTCTGAGAGCCTTCAGGGCCGACCCGCAGGCGTTTCTCGCATCGCCCTGACCCCTGCCCCGTCTCGCAGCCGCGCTGGCCGTCCTGAGCCCTTGTCGGCTCCGCCGTTTCCCTTGCCGCCGGCGGGGGCCATTAGCTTGACCCGGTGAGCGCGGAGCACTCCGACGATCAGCGGCCGCTGGGGTGGCTGCTGGCCGGCGTCGGGATGCTGTGCGTGTCCACCGACTCGCTGTGGGTGAGAGTGTCGGAGGCCGGCCCGTTGGACGTGGCCTTCCTGGTGTCGTGCTGCGCGCTGGTGGTGCACTCCACCTTCGGGCGGTGGTTCGACCGCCGGCCGGCGCTGGAGTCTCTGCGGACCCACCGGTTGCCGCTCATGGGCGTGGGGGCGCTCGCGTCGGTGAGCCAGCTCGCCTTCATCACCGCCATCACCGAGACCAGGGTGGCCAACGTAGTGGCCATCGTGGCAGCGGCTCCTCTGATGGCCTCGCTGTGCGCCCGGGTGTTCCTCGGCGAGAGGATCACGCGCCGGGTGGCCGTGGCCGTCGCCCTGACTATGGCGGGCATCGGGGTGATCGTGTCGAACTCGGTGGGAGAGCCGACGCTGAGGGGCGACCTCCTGGCCCTGGCCGCGGTGGTGTGCTTCGCCGGGAACATGACCGTCTGGCGGCGCTTTCCGGACCTGAGCCGCCGGGCCGCTCTGTTCCTCAGCGCGGCCATCGTCGTGCTTGTCACGAGCTTCGCGGCGTCACCGTTCTCGCTCGACGCCAGGGCCTACCTCGCGATCGCGGCCATGGGACTGTGCTTCAACCCCTTGGGCCGGCTGGCCAACTCGAACGCCCTCCGGTACGCCCCGGTGTCGGAGGTCTCGCTGTTCGCGCCGACCGAGACGGTGGCCGGGACGGTGTGGGCCGCACTGTTCCTGTCGGAGCTGCCTGGCGCCGGCACGGTGGCCGGCGCGGCGGTGGTGCTGGTCGGCGTGTTCTACGGCACGGTCGCGGCCGGCCGTTCGAGACGCGATCGGCCGGGTCCGAGCGGGGCGATGCGTAGGCTGGCCCCGTGAGAGCACTGGTGCAGCGGGCGGCCGAAGCCCGGGTGCGGGTGGACGGCCGGGTCATCGGCGAGATCGGTCCGGGCTTGTGCTGCCTCGTCGGAGTGACCCACGGCGACGACCACCAAGCCGCGGTGAGGCTGGCTGCCAAGCTGTGGCACCTGCGCGTCTTCGCCGACGAGAAGGGCCACATGAACCGGTCGGTGGCCGACACCGGCGGCGAGCTGCTGGTGGTGAGCCAGTTCACCCTCTACGGCGACACCCGCAGGGGCCGGCGCCCCTCGTTCATCGCGGCGGCCGCGCCGGAAGAGGCGGCCCAGCTGATCGAGGTTCTGGTGGATGAACTGCGGCGGCTGGGGGCCGCCGTGGCCACCGGCTCCTTCGGGGCCGACATGGCGGTGGAGCTCACCAACGACGGCCCCGTCACCCTGATGCTCGAAGTCTGACCACTTCGATGGTTCCACGCACATACGTTGATACCATGTGATCAACTCCATCCTGTGGACCTGCCACGATAACGTATTCCAAGTTTCTCAAGTGTGAGACCTCACCGACCCGTTCACCCTTCGGCGAATGAATACCGATTTGAGCACCCACATATCGCTTGGAGTCGAATGTCAGCAAGTAGACGGCTTCGTATTCTGAACAGAAGCCTGAAAGCTGATCCAGTGTCAGCCATGATTCATTGTTGTAAGAGAGTATCAGATACTCCGTCTCCAGTGACCTTATTGTCGACTCCAATGCTCGGGGCATTGCTCGTCGCATATTGAACGGACTTTTGGTGTTTTCGTCCCTACAGTCGATCCTTTTGCAGGCAGTACCATAGTACTGAGGCGAATCCCATGCCACGAGAGTTTCGTATATGTGATAGTTGCAGAAATAGCGGTGCTGGTTGTATGGAGGGTCAAGATAGGCGAGATCAAAAGCTCCAAGTCGAGGTGCCAACTCCACAGCATCTCCGCGTACGGTCTTCCCATGGCCATGAATCAAGTCAGGGATTCTAAGTTCAAGATTCTTGAATGATCGTTGCGACCATGACTTCAAATACGCCATTTGCACCGCAGTCGTCGAATCGATGCGATCGGCAGCGAGTATGAGACTCGTCAACAGAATGCAATACAGCGGTGAATCTCTGTACTCACGTTCGATCGCATTGCGGATGGCATCGATGCGCGCACCATTGTGGGGTTGGAAGAACCTCGATTGCAGACAGAACGTTTCGGTAAAGTAGCCAGGGTCTGGCTTGAGATCCGATAAATGGCAGATAGCATCACGAAGGTCAGATTCATCAATCTCAGACGCGCACGTCGAAATCCAACACTTGCCGAACACCTCGGAATATCGGGCGCTGTCGACCGCAGTCACATGGGCGCCTTGAGCCTTGAGTGCTTGAGCGACCCGAGTCGTGCCGGTGAAGAGGTCGAGGATGCGGCGACCACCGCTTCGCGACACGAGATCGACGAGCGTCGGAACTAGGCGTCGCTTTGAGCCTATGTACTTGATCATTGTCCGTCACCTCGGAGTATGCGGTCGTCAAGTTCGGTAGTGCATCCATGTCCGATCTTCGTGAAGGAAGATGGAGCCGAAACTATCGACCCCGTGTGACACTCCGGTGGATGCGCTGCCCGATACCATCCGCTGGATGGAGCGGATAGAGATCAGCGGTGCCGTAGCGGTGGTCACCGGCGGGGCCGGCGGCATCGGCAAGGGCATTGTGAAGGCCCTGCTGCGGCGGGGCGCGACGGTAGTGATCGCCGACATAGAGGAGCCGGTCCTAAAGCAGGCGGTGGGGGAGTTGTCGCCCCTCGGGCCGGTTGAGGGAGTGCGCACCGACGTCAGCGACGAGGAGTCGGTCGCTGCGCTGGCCGACCACGTGTTCGAGGCTCACGGGGCCTGCAACCTGCTGTTCTGCAACGCCGGCGTCACCTCGGGCGGCGGAGGCAAGCCGTGGCAGCAGGAGCCCAACGACTGGCGCTGGTGCTTCGGCGTCAACGTGTTCGGCGTGGCCATATGCACGTGGGCGTTCGTTCCCCGCATGATCGCCGGCGGCGAGCCCGGCCAGGTGATCGTCACGTCGTCGGGCGACGGAGGGTTCGCCCCTGTGCCGACCGCATCCGTGTACGCTTCCTCCAAGGCCGCGGCCAGCTGCTTCACCGAGGCCCTCAACCACAACCTCATCAGCGAGGGCGCCGACCTGCGGGCGTCGGTGTTCTACCCGTCGGGCGGAATGATGGACACCGGTCTGTTCAACGCCCAGCGCAACCGTCCCGAGCACCTCCAGCGGGTGGGGGAGGGCACGGGAAGAGGCAGCCTCACGTTCGAGCAGCTCAAGCAGATGATCGCCGAGATGCGAGGCACGGAGCCCGAGGTGGCCGACTTGGACGAGCTCGGCGAGTTCGTGCTCGACGGCGTGGCCGAGCGCCGCTACATCATCGCCCGCAACCTCGACGAGACCGCCGAGCTGCTGCACTCACGGGCCGACGCCATCGGCCGGGCCGAAATGCCTCCAGTCCACAGCCTCGCTACCTGAGCCGAACCGGATTGGCGGCCCAGGACGCCCGAATCGGCGCTCTCCGCCGCCGATTCGGGTAGGCGGCCGGCCTTCAGTCGGAGCGGGGGCCGCCTCGGGTTCCGGGCCAGCGGGAGGCGCCGATGGTGTCGGCATGGGGCCAGAAGGCATCCGGGTCGAGCGGGCCGGCGTTGGTGATGCTGCGGGCCTTGGCCGCATGCGTCACCAACGCCGCCGACAGCTGCTCCCGGATCGGCAGGTAACGGGCCACGGGATCCCACGGGCTGTCCAGCAGCTTCAACTCGCCGTCGACGCTCTCGATGTGGCGCTGCTCGAAGGTGGTGGCCACGTCCACCACATGGGGCGGGAAGTCGTACTGACCGTCGGCTCCGCCTATGGCCCGGGAGTACTTGATCCACCACTCATGGTCGCTCACGTCGCCGGACGCCGAGTCGACCGGCCCGGTCACTTCGCCGCTGAACTCCACGAAAGTGTAGCCTTGGTGGGTGGCCCGGGCCGCCACGTGGCCGCCGAGGCGGTAGTAGTCGATGTCGCACAGGAACTTGGGCTGGCCGTTGGTCTCGTGGCTGATGGACACGGCCGCCTCCTGGTCGATGCCCATGCCCAGGTTGTAGAGGCCCTCGGTCCCCTGCCACGACGCCGGCACCTTCACACTGATGCCGTACTCCGGCTCGCCGAGGATGGGCACGCAGTAGACGCCCACGGTCACCACCGGCTCGCCCGGAACCAGTCCGGGCGGCACGAGCTGCGCCACCCCGGCCGGGTCGGTTCGATAGGCCACTACCAGCTTCGGCCATCCGGCCACCTCGCCGGGACGGCTCATAGGAGTCTCGGTCACGCTGTCTCCTGTCCTCGCGGAAGGTGGCTCAGCGTATTGGAGCCGAGCACTCCGGGCAGACAGGTTCCATGGCCTCAGGCACCGACCCGTCGTTCGATCTGCCGGCAAGTTCGACCTGTCGGCGAGGTGGCGCCGTCACCGGGGGCGGCCGCGGACCGGGGCGCCGGCGCCGGGCCAGCGGCGACGGGCCGGGCCGACCGCCGACCCCGACCGCTCAGGTCTGCGCCGGCCGCCCTATTCTGCCGGTCGTGAACGACTCCACCGCTGAAGGCGACCCGGCCGGGAGCGACGACGTCGCAGCCGCTCCCGGACCGGGAAGCGACGCCGAGGTGCGCGACCAACTCCCCGCCGACCTCGATGCGGCCGGATACGTGGGGCCCTACATGTTCCCCAACAACAACAGGCGCCGCATCGCAGGCGCGCTCTACCTGCTGGTCGGGGCGGCCGCCATCGTGATCATGCTGGTTGCCGGCAGCGATGCCGTGCTCGTCAACGGCGGCTTCGGCGTGGGCGGCGCCGCCCTCATCGGTTTCGGCCTGTACTGCATCCAGGCGGGCTGGGATCTAGCCGTCGACGAGAACGACGCCCTGCTCGCCGCCACCAGGCAAGTGGGCTTCCCCGTGGGCCACGCCTCGGCGCAACTCGCGTGGCGGGGCCTGAGGAGCCGTCCGACGTGGCGCATACTCCTGTACTCCAACCAGGAGCCCCCCGACCGCCGCGGCCTCGTCCTGGTGGACGGCGCGGACGGGGAGATCATCGGGTGCTTCGTAGAGGACAACCCCGAAGACTGGACCGGCCTGGAAGCATGATGCCGCGCCCGCCGGGGCACGCCGCGGCAAACTGGTAGCGTTCAACTGCAGCCAACCGGAAGGCCGGCGGATGTTCGACGGAAACTGGCGCGAGGCAGTGGACCGGGGTCTCACACCGATCGGCGTCTCGCTTCGCCGCACCGGAGTGACCGCCGACATGGTCACCGTCACCGGCATCGTCATGGCCCTCGGAGCGGCCGTCGCCATAGCCGCCGGCTACCTGCGGGCGGGCTTCCTGCTGCTGATACTCGCCGGGATACCCGACGCCCTCGACGGCGCAGTGGCCAAGGCGTCGGGCACCTCCTCGCTGCGGGGCGCCTTCTTCGACTCGGTCTCGGACCGTCTCACCGACGCCCTGCTGTTCGGCGGGATCGCCTGGCACCTGGCCGACACCCGGCCCGGGCACATCATGATGCTGCCGGTGGCGGTGATGAGCCTGGCCATGCTGGTGTCGTACCAGCGGGCCAAGGCCGAGTCGCTGGGATACGAAGCCAAGGGCGGCATCATGGAGCGGGCTGAGCGCTTCGTCGTGCTCGCATTCGGTCTGCTCTTCAGCGAACTGCTCGTATGGACCCTGTGGGTGATGGCCGTGCTCACTGCGGTCACCGCAGTGCAGCGGTTCGTGAAGATCTGGAGGCAGGCGTCCGAGGGGCGGCCGGTCCGCCCCCGCTCCCGCCGCCGTTTCCGCCGCACCCGCGAGACGCGGGCTCGAGGCCGCGTCGCCGAGACCGCTCGGAGGGCGCGGGTGCGCAACCGCCCGCCGACCGACGCCGGCTGAGCCCGGGATGCCGTCGGTCTCGGCGTACCGGGCCGCCGAGTTCTTCGCTCGCGAACCAGTTGCCTGGCACTGAGTAGTCGGGGGCGGGCAGGGCGCCGGGGCTGAGGACGAGGCTGTAGCCAGCGTAGCCGGCGGTCTCCGGCCAGGGTGCCTTGTCGTTGTAGGTGAAGTCGGCGATGGTGGCGCCGAGGGCGTCGACGAGGTGGAGGCGCTCGCCGTCATTCTCGAGGCGGGTGGGGGCGAACTCACCGGCGATG
>JAODVQ020185190.1:0-14457 GCA_025400075.2 Phenganax stokvisi
GCGTCTACGATCACATCTCGGGCGTGCCGGGCGTCAATCGCAATGTGGTCTATCCGCAGCTAGGAACGCAGTTCTTTGGCAATCCTACTGCCGAGTTTTGGGGACGTGGGCAGACGGAGCGGTGGCCGAGCGATTATCCAAATGATGATATTGGAGATCCAAATCGTAGACTAAGGTTTAATGCGCTGACTGATGATTTACCCGACGCATATTGGAGAGGGGGTGAAAGTTGGATTGGTAATCCTTTTGTTTCTCAAGCAGAGGTAAGTTCGGATATCGACGCCGCAGAAAACCTTGATGATTTTACGGTTTTTTGCTTCCCTGAGGGTCTGTATAATTTATATGCACATATTGCCTCAGACGGAGTTCAAAACACTTCTAATGTATCTTATCAACTGAGAAAAATTAAATCAGGTAGTGACGATGTGGTTGTTACGGCATCGACTGGTTTTATTGGAGGACAAGTCGTTGAAACTGTATCATTGTCCAATAAAAACCTACGGGTTGAGGCCGCTGATAAGTTTTACTTAATAGTAATAGGTCATAGTCTTGACATTGCTACTAAGCATTTTTTGCAGGTAGAAAGGATCGGATAATGCTTACTTCAACAAGCAATCTGACAGAAATAAAAATAATTTATCAACAAGTTTTGAAGGTTGTAGCACAAATCAATGTGGTTGCTGATGGCGAAAGACATCGTATTAGTCTAAATGTGAACAGCCCTTTACGGGACAAAACGCCAGACTCCGACAGTCAACTCGCTATTCTACGCACACTCTTTGCAGCTTCTTCTATAACTCCGTCCTTAATAAGCTACCCCTCCGGCGTCACCTACGCGAACATGGAGTCTTACGGCTACATCAACCCCTTGGACGCCTCGTCCTACGACCGGTATGAGGCGCGTCGCGAAGCCGGGCTGTTTCTGGGCTACACCGAGGTCGAAACCGAGGCTGACAGCGGTCGGGTTGATCTCAAGATCACGGGCGCGATCAAGCCGACCAAAGCAGCGCCCCCCGACGGCACCTATCCGGTCCCTCTGGAAGACTGGCGTTGGGCCAATGGTGGTGCCGGGCTGGTGGTTCTGATCCTGCACCCGCGCGCAGGCGAGACGTGGACCTTTGACACGATCTTTGACGATGACGAGCGGGCCGAGGCGATCCTGCCGTGGCTCGAGTCCAAACGCGACGCCAATCACGGCGTCCCGGGCGAGAATCCTGCCGCGGTCGACGAAACCATCTCTGCCTATTCGGAGCTTGCAGACGCCTTTGGCAGCCGCGTCTATGAGATCGATCAGGGCGGAAGCCATGGCACGGTGTTTCTCGAGGCGCAATCGACCACCGGCGGCAGCGTCGACGGCGTGCAGTTCATCCAGATGAACTTCTCCGTCGATTCAGGCACCCCGAATTACGACGCGCTGACGGCGTTGATGGACGGCGAGACCGTCAGCACCGAAACCACGCAGCCGGTTGTCGAGGCCCCGCTGGGCGATCACACGAACCGGCTGGTGGGCGAACGCCTCGACCTGCCCAATCTCAAGCTCACCAGCGAGCGGGGATTCCTGGAATCCACGGATGCGGCCGGCAAGATGCGCACAGTAGGCGCGGGCGCACTGCTGTCCTGGGACGATCTGAGGAGCGTCACCGGCCAGACCTACCGTGAGCTGCCGCTGCTGCACGCAAGCCATACGCGCATTCACATCGACACGGCAGGCACGGCGGCGGCCGTGATCCGCCTGCGCGCCGCCGACGAGGTCGTGCCGTTTCAAGGCGAGACCATGTCCTTCTCCATCCACAGCCACCGCGCCGCCGCCGATGGCGATGTGGTCATTCAGGACCGCGACGGCAATGATCTGCTGCGGTTGCTGCCCGATGAGGACCAGGGCTTCATCATCACGTGGCTGGAGGATGGCGGCACGGAAATCATCTCCGATGGCGTTGTGCGCAAACGGTTCGAGGTCGCGGCCTCCATCCCGCAGACCGCGTCTGTCCGGGACCTCAGCGACATCAACAGCCTGCTGAGCGGCACCAATGATTATTTCCCCATGCCGCTGTCTGACGCAGCTGGCCGGTCGGTCGATCATATCGACGCGGATGCGTTCACTGTGGGTGGCACGGATACCTACAGCACCGACGACGCGCTGTCGGACCTCAATCTGCCGACCACCATCACACTCGACCGGCAGGCCGACGTGCGTATCACCGCAGGCGCGCGCATCGGGCGCAGCAACCAGTCGCTGCCCTGGGGGTGGGGTCTCACGCTGGTCCGCGACGGTGTGGAGGACGAGGACACGTTTGACTACCAGCGCGGCGTGAGCGCCTACGGCACGTCCTGGACGCGTCTTGAGGCCGAATATGATGACCTGCCCGCAGGCGAGCGGCTGACAGTGATGTTCAAGCTGCCGACCAGCGTCGGACAATCCGATCAAGCCTGGTTCGAGCGCATCCACCTGCGCATCATCGCCGAGTACCACATCGAGGTGACCTACACATGAGCATCGACACTCAAGGTCTGGCCGCGCACCGGTTGGGGCTGGCCCGCCAGCTTCTCATACAGGCGACTCACACGGAGGCGTTCCACCATCTGACCGGCGACCTGATGCCCTTCGGCAGCATCGCTCTGGCGCGCCACTGGAACCTGGTCTATGGTTTGATGTATGAGGGCAACGCGCAGCTGCTGGCCAGCGACGTCGCCTGGTCCGCCATCTGGCGCGAGCTGCACATCATGCCGGAGCATTTCGCGACTCGGGTCTGGGACTCGCCCACCTCCACAGACTCGTTCACCGGCCCCCAGTACAGGACGCAGCTCGAACAGCGCCTGCAGCTGTCGGTGCTGCGGCCCGACGGCACTTACGCCTGGCGCAGGATGTATAATGCGCATATCGCGGCGCGCTTGCCGGAAACCACGCCGCAGCCCGACTTCACGGTCGAGGATCATTTCCGGCGCGTGACGATGCACGACGCGATGGAGTGGCTGGGCATCGCAGGCGCGAGGCCTTCCGAGCGGACAAAAACGCCGGCTGATCCGCTGACATTCCGCGACCGGTCGGTGGAGGCGATCATCGGGTCCGCCTACGCGGTCAATCCGTCCGCCTATGGCGGCAGGCCGCCCTACGCGTTCAAGGTCACCTCGCAACCATCCCCTGCGATCTTTGCCTCGGCCACCGGCGCGACGACACTGACCCTGCCGGCCACTGATTACAGCGCAGGTGACACTGCGGTGGCGGAGATCGAGGTCACAGATGCCGCTGGTGCAACAGCGACCGGAACGGTCACGATCACCGCGAAGGCCGCCGCCGGAGAAGGAGAGGGTGCATGACCTACGCGACCCGCGCGGATATGGAGGCCCGCTACGGCAGCGCCGAAATCGCCGAACTGGCGATGGATGACGGCGAGGCGGAGGTCGATCGGATCGGTGTGGCGCTCGCGGATGCCTGCTCGGTGATAGATGCGCATCTGGGCGTGTGCTACGCGCTACCGCTCTCGACCGAGGCTACATATCCGATGCTACGTGATATTGTCTGCGATTTGGCGCGCGCTGATCTCTATGATGACAGCGAGCTCGATGCGCCGAAGCGTCTCGAGCGTCGCGCAATCGAGCGCCTGGAAAAGCTCCGCGATGGCAAGATGAACCTCGTCGATGCGGACGGCAATGTGGTGCCGCGCCGCAATCTGGCCAAGCGCGTCGGCCCGGACCCGCAATTCAACCGCAAAGCGTTCGAGGGCTACTGATGACGGGTGCGCGCATTGAAATCAGCGCCAACGAGCGTGAAATTACCGACGCGCTGCGCCGCCTCGAGCGCGCCGTATGGGACCTGCGTCCCGTGTTCGACGAAATCGGCGCACGGCTGGAGCTCGGCGTTGCGCGCCGCTTCGAGACAGCGCGGGACCCGGATGGCGTGCCCTGGCCGAAATCACGGCGGGCCCGGGATGACCGAGGGAAAACACTGACCGATACCGCGCGCTTGCGCCAATCGATTACGCGGCAGGTGCGTGCGACACAGGTCGCGGTCGGGACCAATGTCAAATACGCCGCAATCCACCAGTTCGGTGGCAAGACCGGGCCACGCACCATCCGGCCACGCCGCAAGAAGGCGCTGTTCTGGCCCGGCGCGGCGCATCCGGTCAAAAAGGTCGAGCACCCCGGCAGCACCATGCCGAAACGCGCGTTCCTCGGTGTCTCATCCCAGGACCGCCGCGCTTTGCTGCGTATTATGGAGAGACATATTCGGAGGGCAATTCGGTGACGCAGGTCGATCAGTTCCCGCAATCCATCGCCGAAACTTTACCGGGCCCGATCGAGCGCGCCGAGGACTGGCTGGTCGCGGAGTGCAAGCGCATTCTGGGCAACGGCGTGTTCAAAAGCGTCGAGGCAGGCCCTGGCGAATGGTCCGACGATTATCTCAAGCGCATCATTCAGCAAGTGCCAGCTGTGCGCGTTGCGTTTCTCGGCGGTGAGGCGCGCGACAACAACGATCTCGATCTGGACTCGCAATGGGTCATCTACATTGTCACCGGCTGGCGCGGGCAGCGCGAAGAGCCGCGTCGCAGGCAGGCAGGAAGTGGCGTTGGGGCTTGGCGTGCAGCCGCCCTGCTGGCACCGTGGCTGCACAACTGCACGGTCGGCGGCAATGTCGGTCAGGTCGAGGTGCAGCGCATCACCAATCTCTGGACCGGTCAGATCGATCGCAAGGGAATCGCCGTGGTCTCGATGACCCTGTCAGTCCCGTTGCATTTTGACGCCCAGATCGATTGTGACGCATTCGACGAGTACTTGACGACCGGCCTCGACTGGTCGGTAACCGATGAGGAGGACGATTAATGAGCCCTGTGTATCTCAGGCCGGCGGACGGGCTGAAGGTTCGACATGAGGATCCGTCTCGCGGCCATGTCGCCGAGGATGGCGAGGAGATCATCCTCACCAGCTATTATCGTCGACGGGTGGCGGACGGCGATCTCGTGCCCGCCAGCGGCCCGGCTGCGCCGAACCTCGCACCGCGCCCCGCTCAAAAAGCGGCCAAAGCGGATGCGAAACCACAAAAGCGAGGTGACACGTAATGGCAATCAGCTTCAATCAGGTGCCCGCGAGCAGCCGTGTGCCGTTCTTTTATGCCGAGTTCGACGCGTCCCGCGCCGGCGCAACGCAGGTCACCTTCAAATCGCTCCTGATCGGTCAGATGATTTCATCCGGAAGCGGCGCGGGGAATGCGGCTGAAAACGCCTTGATCAAAATCGGTGATGCCGCGAATGCGACGGCGGCTTTCGGGCGCGGATCGATGCTGGAACACATGGTGCAGGCGTTTCGCCGTCAGAACCCGCTCGGCGAGCTCTGGTGCATCCCGCTGCATGATGCTGCGGGCACGCAGACGACAAAGACGATCACGGTGAACAGCGCCGCCACGGCAGCGGGCACGATCGCGCTATACATTGCAGGCCGCCGTGTCGCGGTCGGCGTCGCCTCCGGCGCATCTGCCACCACGATTGCAACTTCGATCGAGAGCGCGGTGAACGACAATGACGATCTTCCGGTTACAGCGTCGCGCAACAATGCAGTGGTTACGCTGACCGCGCGTCATGACGGCACGGCCAGCGAACTGGATGTCCGGCTGAACCATTTCGCGGATGAGGCGCTGCCGGCGGGCGTTGCAATCGCCATTGCAGACGGCACCGCCGGCGCGACCGATCCTGACATCAGTGACGCGCTGACCGCTGCGAGCGTCGAGCGTTTTGACGTGATCGCCATTCCCAGCTACCCGACAGCGACGATCACGACGCTGACCGATGAGCTTGCTGACCGGTGGGACGCGACGCAGCAAATCGACGGAATAGCCTTCATGGCCTACCGCGGAGCCGATGGCACGGTCGCACAGGCCACGACTTACGGCAACGCTCTTAACAGCCCGTATCTGAGCGTCCTCGACGCAGGCAAGTTCCCGAATCCTGGCTACGAAATTGCCGCCGCTGTGGCGGGCACCGTGGCGCGCTCTGCCGAGATCGATCCCGCGCGGCCGTTCCAGACACTCGAGCTGAAGGGGTTGCTGGCCCCGCGTGTCGCGGACCGCAGGGCGTTTGCCGACCGCAATTCGCTTCTGCATGATGGCATCTCAACAGCCTATGTCGATGCATCGGGGGGCCTGCGTATCGAGCGCATGATCACCACCTACCAGACCAACCCGAGCGGCGTGGCGGACGCGGCCTATCTCAACGTCAATACGCCGCTCACACTCAGCTACATTCGGAACGATTTTCGTAATTACATTTTGGGAAAATACGCCCGCCACAAACTCGCGGACGATGGAACGCGCATCGGGCCAGGACAGGCGGTCATTACGCCTCGGGTCGGCCGCGCTGAAGCTGTCGCGCGGTTTCGCACGTGGGAAACCGCAGGTCTGGTCGAGGGCGCAGAGCAGTTCAAGGAGGATCTGATCGTCGAGCGCAACGCCACTGACCGCGACCGACTTGACTGGCTGCTGAGCCCCGACCTCGTCAACCAGTTCCGCATCGGCGGGGCCAAGATCACATTCATTCTTTAAGAAGGGGACGGGTAAGTGGCAGCAAATCGCATCGGCGGAACCGCATATCTCCGCATCAATGGTGTGCAGCGCAAGATGAAGGGCAGCTGGACGTATAATATCGGCAACGCTAAGCGCGAGGCCGTGATTGGCCCGGATGGGGTGCATGGGTACAAGGAGATGCCCCAGGTCGCTTTCGCCGAGGGCGAGATCACCGATCAGAGCAATCTCGACCTGGCCGAATTGCAGGGCCTCTCCGACGTCACGCTGACCATCGAATTGGCGAACGGGAAAACGATTGTCATCAATGATGCATGGTATGCATCCGACGGCAACGCGACAACGGAGGAGGGAGCAATCCCCGTCCGGTTCGAGGGCCTGAATGGCGAGGAGGTCTGATATGGGCGATACCGTCACAATCCCGCTCTCGCGCCCGATCGAGGCGCATGGCAAGACCCTCACCGAACTCGAGCTTGGGGAGCTGACGCTCGGCGCGCTCGACGGCATCGACCTCAATGTTGACGGCAATGGCAATGTGCGTATCGATCTAGGCGACATCTACCGGCTGGTGGCGGCGCTGGCGGGCATACCGCCCTCCGCCGCGAAAACCATTCTCGTAAAAGATGCCATTGCGGCGCGGGACGCGCTCACGGGTTTTTTCGATCTCTCCCAAGCAACTGGCGCGAGTGCGTAGAGGAGGTCGCGTTCGTGTTTCACTGGCCACCCTCAGAGCTTGACGCGCTGACGCCAACGCAGCTGCTGCGTTGGCACCGGGCGGCACGACGCATGTGCGGGCGGGGTGGGCACTGATGGCTGGGCGGCTCGATCTTGCACTCATCGTCAGGGCAGTGGATCAGGCCAGCCGCCCCTTGCGCCGGATCGGCCGCGCCGCCGGTGCGTTCGGGCGTGCGGCGCGTAATGTCGGGCTGGCGGGCATTGCGGCCGGCACCGCGTTTGGCGGTCTGGTCCGCAAAGTGGCAATCTCCGGAGACGAGATTGCCAAGACCGCTGATCGACTTGGCCTAAGCGCCGAAGCCCTGCAGCGCTGGCGCTATGCCGCTGACCTGTCCGGCGTCTCCGCCCAGACATTCGATATGGCGGTGCAGCGATTTGGACGCCGCGCCGCCGAAGCGGCCGCTGGTACGGGCGAGGCGAAGGACGCGCTCGAGTGGCTCGGCATCCAACTCACCGATACGACAGGCAAGATGCGGCCGACCGAGGACCTGCTTTACGATGTCTCGGAGGCCCTGTCGAAGATCGAGGACCCGCTGCTGCGCAATCGCGTCGCGTTCAAGCTGTTCGATTCCGAGGGCGTCGATGTGGGGCGCATGCTGGCCCAGGGCGAACAGACGATGCGTGCGTTCGGCCAGGAAGCCGTTCGGCTCGGGCTGATTACCGAGGATCAGGCCCGGCAGTCCGAAAGCCTGCTCGACGCGATCACGCGCCTGGGGCGCGCGATCAGTGGCGTGGGCTATGTCCTGACCGCCGATTTCATGCCGGTCCTGCAGCCCGCGATAGACCGCCTGACCGAGTTTATCGTGGCGCATCGCGCCAACATTGTTGACGCGCTGACGAACGCGGTCAGCCGCCTAGTCGATACGTTTCAACAACTTGGGTCATGGCTCGGCGAAGTGACCTCGGCGGCGTCCGAATGGGTTGCTGTGGTCCGGGACGCCGTGCCTGCTCTGGACAGCGTGATTGAAGCGGTGAGATCATGGGTGAATCGACTTGGCGCGCTCACGCTGATTGTGGGCGTACTGACGGTTTGGCTGTCACGGGCATTGCTCAGCGCTCTGCTCGGCCTGATCGCTCCGCTGGTCAGTCTGGCCTGGGCTATCGCTCTGGCCACCGCTGCGATGCTGCGTATGGCTCTGGTTGGCACCGCCAAACTGGCCGTCGCGCTGGCGCGCAGCCTTGCGCCCGCTTTCGGGTTGGCGACCAAAGCCGCCGCAGCGCTTGCCGCGGCGCTCTGGGCCAACCCGATCGCCCTCATTGTCGGCCTGATCGCGGCCGCAATCGCTGTTGCCGCTTATCTGATCTGGAAGCACTGGGACAAGCTCGTCAATTTCTTGGCGTCAGCATTTGAAGCTCTGAAGCAATGGCTGGTCGATATCGGGCTGCTGGATTTCGTGGAAGCCGGCCGCGCGCTGATTGCCGGATTCCTCACCGGCCTCAAATCGGCCTGGGAAGGTGTGAAGACCTGGTTCAGCGAGGCAATCGACAGCCTGCTCGCTCTGCTGCCGGATTGGGTCAGAAAGGGCATGGAGGGCGGCTTTGCGGCTGACGCCCCGGCAGGCTCGGGTGGCAGACGTGCGAGGGGCGGCGGCAACGCCGAGCCTCTCGTGTTCGGAGGCGATGTCGCCCCGCCTGTGCCGCCTGTTCAGGTCGGCGGTGAGGTTGTCGTGCGCTTGGAGAACGCCCCGCCCGGCTCGCGCATTGAGCGGGTTGACCGGCAGGGCGATGTCGATGTGACCGCCGATCTCGGCTACGCGATGGTGCCCTAATGGCATGGCGCGACAGATTCCTTGCGGGCACGTTTCGCGGCGCGGCGTTTAAGGTCGACGCACATGAGGCTATAGTTGGCGGGCGACGCATCCAGATGCACGAATATCCGGGCCGCGACGTGCCCTTTGCCGAAGACCTCGGCCGCGCGGCACAGCAGTTCGAAGTCAAGGCTTTCGTCGTCGGTGACGATTACGACCGGGCGCGAGATGCGCTCATGGGGGCCTGCAACCGGGCTGGCCCGGGCATTCTCGTGCACCCATGGCTCGGCACGCGGCGGGTCATCTGTGTCGAGATGCGCGTAAAAGAAAGCACAAAGGAAGGGCGGATGGCGCGTTTTGAGATGCGCTTCGCCGAAGCGGGCCGAAACATTTTGCCCGCCGGGATTGCCAATCCGGACGCGCTGATCGCCAGCGCGCTCGACGCCGCTCACAGCGCGCTGACACGCGCTTTTAACGAGGCATTTCGCTCATGACAGAACGAATCGCGTCTTTTGTGACCGAGGCCGCCGCCGACATTATCCGGCAAGCCGCCGATGAAATCGGTACGCCAACCGCCGCACTTATCAATCGCGACGCCAATTCGCTGTTGCAAGCACCGGAAACGCTTGCAGCGCGTTTGCGCAGCGCGATGGAAGAGGTGCCGACCATCGGCGCGCTGGAATGGCTGGCCGAAAACGCTCTCGATCTGCCGGACGTGACCCAAACGACTGCGCAAAGGCGAATACAGGCCAGCAATCAGGACGCACTCGTGCACCTCGTGCGGGATCTGGCCGCGCTGGAACTGGCCGCGCGGTTGCCCAAACGACAGTTTGCGTCGCGCGATGATCTGCGAGCGGGCTATCGCAAGGTCGATGATCTGTTGCAATTTGTTCACGAGGATGCTGACGACGACGTGCATCGCAACGTCGCTGCGTTGCGTCGCGAGATTATTGAGCACGTAAGGCAGGCGGCAGCCGGGCTGCCGGAATTGACCGTCGCGTCCCCCGCAGCCGTGCTGCCGGCCCTCGTTGTTGCGTGGGACCTTTATGAGGATCTCGACCGCGCGACAGAGATTGCCAGCCGTAACGCGCTGGTGCGTCCCGGCTTCGTGCCGGCGCGACCTATCGCGGTGCTGCAATGACTGTACGCCTCACCATAGGCGGCCGCCATCATGACGGCTGGACGCAGGCCACCGTGCGGCGGTCGATAGAGACGATCGCGGCGGGATTTACGCTGGCGCTCTCGGAGCGCACCCCAGGCGCGCTGACGCCGCGCGCTATCACGCCCGGCGAAGCCTGCACAATTTCGCTCGACGGCGAGCAGGTGATATCCGGCTACATCGATTCCATTGAGGTCGATTACGACATGGGTTCCCACGGACTGACCGTGCAGGGCCGTGACCGCACCGGTGATCTGGTCGATTGCTCGGCTGCGCAACGCGAATGGACCGGTGAAAAGCTCGAGATCATCGCGCAGGCCATCGCTGCGCCATTTGGTATCGCGGTGACGGCAACCGAGGATACGGGCGAGCCGTTCAGAAAATTCACCATTGAACGCGGCGAGAGCGGGTTCGAGGCAATCGATCGTTTGTGCAGGTTGCGAGGCCTGTTGCCAATCTCGGATGGGGCGGGCGGGATTGAGGTCGGCAGGGCCGCCCGCACACGCGCTGACGTGCAGCTTGTGCGTGGCATCAATATCCTGTCGGCGCGCGGTCGAAGCGACTGGAGCGACCGGCACTCAGAGTACACCATCCTCGGCCAGCAACCCGGCAGTGATGAAGTGTATGCCGGGGATCTGGGCAACATCACCCGCGTCGAAGGTGTCGTGCGCGATGATCAGATCACCAGGCACCGCCCACTTGTCGTCCTTGCGGAACAGGGCCTGAGCCCGTCGGAGGCAGCGGCGCGGGTCAAGTGGGAGGCGGCGGTGCGGCGCGGCCGCTCCCGCCAGATCACCCAGACAGTGCAGGGCTGGCGCGAGGGCGGATTGATAGGGGCCCTCTGGTCGCCGGGGCGCCTCGTGCGTCTGCGCGACGATTGGATGGGCATTGATGAAGACCTGTTGATCGCGACCGTCGAGCAGCGGATATCCGACGGTGGCACAGTGAGCGCGCTGACATTGATGGCGCGGGATGCTTTTTTACCAGAGCCGATACAGCGACAAGGCGCGAACAGCGCAGAGGGAAGTGGAGCGGAGGGCAGCGGGTTCTGGCACACGCCGCTGGACCAGCTATGAGGAGGTCGGTGGAAAAACTGTGGCGTGCGCTGCGCCTGTCAGTCGGACGCGCAGTTTTGACGCTTATCGATGATGCGAGCAAACTGCAAAGCGCACAATTGGAGGCGCTGCCGGGTGAGGTGCTCGATGGGGTCGAGCGCGTCCAGAATTACGGCTTCACGTCACATCCGCATCTGGGTGCCGAGGCCGTGTTCGTGGCTCTTGGAGGCCAGCGGCAGCACCCGGTCATTCTGGCTGTCGATGACCGGCGTCACCGGGTCACAGATCTCGAGGCCGGTGAGGTCTGCATATATACGGACGAAGACGGCAATAGCGGCGATCACCGCATAATTCTCAAGCGCGGCAAAAAGATCGAGCTCCGCTGCGGTGCCTCCTCGATCGTTATGACCGAGACGTCGATCCAACTCACGTCAGCGCGGATTGACCTGAATTGATGGCGGGGCGCGGGACATACGCTTGGGTCGATCTCGCCGGCGATCTGCGATTTGGGCATCATTGGGATGATCTGCCCGCCCGCATGCAGACGCTTGTGCGTTTTGAGCCGGAGATTCCACCGGAGCCGCACAGTGATCAGGATCACGCGCTGATCACGCGCTTTGAGCCAAAGCTGAAAGAGGCCCTGAGCAGATGCCTGCGGTGACGCGCGTCGGCGATGCCGATCTGGCACATTGCTCGGCCATGACCCGCGCCGAAGGTAGTCCGAACGTGTTCTGCAACGGCCTCGCGGTATCGCGTCAGGGTGACGCGAACACGCCGCACCTTCTGCCACCCGCACCCTGCGCGACCCACTCGGCCGCAATCGCGACCGGGAGCACGACCGTTTTTTGCAACTCAAAAGGCATCGGGCGCGTCGGCGATGGGATAACAGGATGCACCTCTGTTGCGGCGGGCAGTCCAAACGTGACGGCAGGGGGGTGAGCGATGACGGATGTGGCGCTGATATGGTCAAGCGACATCTGCGAAGGCGATCTGGCCGTCGCCGATTTTGACTTGCAACACGAAGACGGCTTGCGCAGCGCGGTGCTGATCTCGCTGTTCAGCGATGCCCGTGTTGAAGATGAGGAATTGCCGGAGGGAGAGAGTGACCGGCGGGGTTGGTGGGGCGACGGCTTATCAGATGATGATCGGATCGGCTCGAAGCTCTGGCTGCTGTCCCGCGAGAAACAGACACCGCAGGTCGCAGCGCGTGCGGAGGGCTACGCGCTTGAGGCGCTGGCCTGGATGGTGGAGGATGAAGTCGCCAGCGCAATAAACGTGCGCGCCGAGTGGATCGCGTTCGAGCACTTGGACATTTCGATCACCATTACACTGCCCGACGGCGTGCGCCGTGAGCTGGTTATTAACGATACCTTAGGGGGCCTCTAAAATGCCATTCAATCGACCCACACTGGATGAGATCGAGAGCAACCTGATCGCCGAGATTGACGGCAATCTCGACGCGACGGATGCGCGGGTCCGGCGGTCGGTTCTCGGGGTATTGGCGCGCGCTTTCGCCGGCGCGCTGCACTTGCTGTACGGATTTCTCAACTGGATCACGCAACAAACATTCCCTTGGTCGGCCGAGGCGGAATACCTCGAGCAGTGGGCGACGATCTGGGGGCTGACACGCTCCGCTGCGGTGGCCGCAACCGGATCGGTCGAAATCTCTGGAACGGCGAGCACAAGCGTGCCCGCAGGTACGACGCTGCGCTCGAGCTCCGGTCAGGAATATACAACCGATGAAGCGGTCTCGATAGCGGCCACCGGCACGGTGGAGGTCGATGTGACAGCCGTCGTTGCTGGCGCAGCGGGCAACGCAGCCGACGCGGCCCGGCTCACCCTGACCTCACCGATTGCAGGTGTCGAATCCGCCGCACGGGCCTCCGGGCAAATTGGCGGTGGCGTCGATCAGGAAAGCGATGATTCGCTGCGCCGCCGCTTGACGATACGCCTCCAGACCACGCCGCGCGGCGGAACCGATAGGGACTATGTCGAATGGGGACTTGCCGGGCACGCGTCAGTCACACGTGCCTGGGCGAGGCCGCTGGCGTCCGGCCTCGGCACTGTCACAGTGTATCTGATGAGCGATGACGCAACTGATGACGGCATTCCGACTGACGCGGTCGTGACAGCGGTGCAAGCCTACATTGACGCTCGACGACCGATCACCGCCGATGTAACCGTGGCCGCGCCGACGGCGGTCGCGATGGATGTGACGATCAATAACGCTCAGCCCGACACACAGGCCGTTCAGGATGCAATCGAAGCCGAATTGCTGGACCTCATTCGTCGGGACAGTGAGCCGGGCGGGACGATCCTGATATCGCGTATTCGAGAGGCCATATCGGTCGCCGTGGGCGAGACAGATCACGTCCTGATCTCACCCACGGGCAACGTTACCCACACCGCAACACAGATCGCCGTTTTGGGCGATGTGACATTTACGAGCAGCTGATGGCCGACGAGATCAATGTCCAAGCATACGTGCAGCATCTCCAAGCACTGTTACCGCGTGGACGCGCCTGGACGCGGGCCAAGTCCAGCCGCCTCACAGCGCTGTTGCGGTCGTTTGCATCTGCAATGGTGGCGCTGGATCTGAAAGCACTGCAAACGCGCATCGAAATCCTGCCATCCCATACATCCGACCTGATCACAGATTGGGAGCGCACCGTCGGATTGCCCGATGATTGCGCCGATCTGGCGACAGACCTGCCGGGACGGCGCGCCGCTGTCATCGACAAGCTCGTTGCGCTGCCGGACCTGAACCCCGCGACCTTCATTGCGCTTGCTCAAAATTACGGCTTGACGATATCGGTCGATGAGCACGATCAGACGCGGGCGGGGCAGATAGCTGGGCTCGATGTCTCCGATGGTAAATGGCGTTACGTGTGGTGGATCACGATCAGCGCGGATAGCTCTCGGTATTTGTCTGTACTATCAGACGTATCGCAATCGCTGCTGGACTTTACCGTAAACCCGGAGTTCGTGTGCCGCCTCAAGAAGCTGAGCCCATCGCACACCTATTTGAGCCTGGTGACAGACTTGACGGCTAATGGGCTTGCCCTCGCGCAGAGCGATTTAAGCCTGGTCTTGCCAGTATCGCTCTTGGGTGAAGAGGTCGTCTACCTGACGTCACCTCTCGAAGCGGCGACAGGCGGTGCTCGGCCTTATACATACAGCGTGACAAGCTCGGCATCTGAAGTTTACTTTTTGCGAATTCTGCCCTCACGTCGACTTCAGATTGGCTTTGCT
>JAODVQ020185297.1:0-14457 GCA_025400075.2 Phenganax stokvisi
GAGGAGGAGGAGGAGGAGGAGGAGGAGGAGGAGGAGGAGGAGGAAGAGGAGGAAGGAGGTGGAAGAGGAGGAGGAGGAGGCGGATGAGAAAGACAAACCAAGAGCAATAGGAAAGGTGTAGTATACAAACAGACATATAGCAATAGTAAAAAAGAAAGATGTAGCTATAATTCAGCACGTACTTTGTCTTTTGTAATGTCATTCTTTGTCTTAAATTTCTTCCCCTTCTTATTATTCCATCCGAAATTGAACTGAGGTCCGAGGGGCGAATTGGCCGTCATGGTTACCCTTGTTCCTCGGTTGGATTCAAACACGAAACCATGGAGACCCTCTCTCAGTAGAGTCACTTGCTGTAAAGAACAGAGAGAATGACAGATCAACATGGACATACAAGGTACATTGTGGCAGAGCCACATTAAACAAAGTATAGCAGCATATGTATTATAAAGGCTAAATTTAAAAATGTTACTAAGGATAGAATTAACCAATCAAGAATAATAATGAGATACAGTGAAAGAATGCAATTTTGTTAATCATTTACAAAGGACATAGAAACCTGCTCTACATCAAGGTATATGCCTTTAGAGGAGTGTCAGTTGTGTGTAAATAGACTTCTGCTGTAATGACAATATTGTAGTATATGAAGGATCTTAATCTCACTCTTGTTCCATCAGAGTTACGGATGGACACCTCCCCATCCTTCTGACACGAGAGACTCCAGTTCCCAACGGAGAGACGACAGGGACCCGGGGAAGAGAGGACGGGTAGCACAGGAGAGTTGGACGGGATCTGACCACTCACTCGCTGCAACTTCTCCAGAAACTCTACTCTGTTCTCTGTTAGTAGACAGAGGAGGCAGGGATAAGGGGGTTCACCGAGTATCATAAGTTAAAGCACAGGCACAAGGAAATATTTTGGGCGCAGGGAAGTTCGAAAAGGTCATGTAGCAGAGCACATAGCATGAGTGCTACATACATGACCTTAGATACATATGTACATATGACAATAGGGCCTAGTGTGTGCTTCATAGTGTTGCATTGCATTGAATGCAAATTGATTGCATGTCAAATATACATATGTAACAGAATAGAAAAATTTTTAATTGTGTTGCAATGTGTCACATCACATTGCACGCATAATGCAGAGTGTTCACAATATGCACTTCATCACAATGGAAATGCACACTGACCAAAGGAATCAGGTCCTCCCTCTGTACTGCCACTGGAGTACATGGTGGCCAGCTTGTTGTCCAGTAGGAACCTAAACCAACCATTGCTAACATTGGACAGCTCTAGCGAACAAAACTCATTCCACAGATAGACACAGTCCTGAGACCGTACCACGCTCCACTCTTTCCAGCCATACGGCACCAATGTCTTTAGTTCTGCTGCATCTTCCATTACTTCTACCATCATCTGGTCTCCTCCGTCAGTCTTATCTTCCTCCTCTATCTTCTTTCCATCCTCCTCCTTATCTTCCTCCTCTGCTTCCTCCTTCTTCTTCTCTACCTCTTCCTTCTCCTTGTCACCCTCTTGATCTACCTCCATGGCTGACTCAGAGGAGGAGGAGGGAGGGCCGGCTAGTGACTGGATCTTCATCTGGAGACCGAGTCTTGCAAACTGCTCCTCAAATGCCGGAGCGTGTTTGGAGAGGAGGTCTTGGAGTATGTACAGTGCCGAGAGGTGACCTTCTGTGTCATCCTGAAAGAGAGAAAGATATCAGACAATATCAATATCAGTTTACTGATTTCAGATCAATATCACATTATATGGAGGGGTTCTCATACTGTGTAGAATAATTTATTACCCAAAATGAGAGTTATGAGGACCTTAGTAGGAAGCACCTATTGCACAAAAATCAGTCAAAGTAGAAAATTCTGGGGGTCATACATAGGTGATTATGGTGACTTATATATATAGTAAGGGGTGTAATGGTTAAAGGAGTCCACTAAACTATGGTGAAATGTTGTAACCTCATTCTCCATGATGGCGGCTAAGACCTCACTGATGGAGGCTACAAACGGAGACCTCTGCGGGTCGGTGGGGACCTCCTTGCACAGTTCCACCAGCCACTCCTTGGTTAGGTAGCGACACATCTTCCTCAACACACGCAGTGACTCCTTCCTACACACATAATACGTACACACGCTGAATGCACCTTCTGCCTAGTACAGTGAAGCCACTATGTATGTATACATCTGAGCTATAGAGAAGGAATGGCCAAGGAGAGAACATTACCACTGTACCCAGTTGAACCTGCTACAGGCTATTTCAAAAACTCGTATAGGCTTAAACCTTAGTGTGGGGGTCAAACTAGAATGAAAAAGCTCTGCAAACACAGGAAGCATCCTCTTCAAGAAGACAGGAGCCATTTCTGGATCTCCCTTCTCATCGTCGTTCTCCTCTGCCTTTCCTCCCTCCCCTTCTGTTCCACCTCCACCATCTCCTTTACTCTTTCCGTTCTCTCCGGTAGAGTTGTTGGGGGTCGAGGGGAGAATGGTGTCGCTCTTCTCTCCTTCTTTGTCTCGATCCGCTGCTGCCTCTCTCCGGGCCTCCCGCTCTCTCGCTCTCTCTGCCTCCTCTCCTTCACCATCGTCAGTGAAAGAGTCCTCGGAGTCCGACCCGTCGTGCAACATATACTCACCTGTAACACATATGTGCAGGGAGTATATTAGAGTGTATCATACAACTGGTTTGATCTCCCTTATACCTTTCTATAGTAAATTTGGCCCAGCTACATACATACATTCCCTTTATTCAAACCTAGTAGCCCTAATGTAAATTGTAGCAGTACATAAGGGCTGAAAAGTTACCAAAGAACAAAATCAATCAAGAACTATGGGATACAGTGAAAGAATGCAATTTCGTTATAGTCGTACTAAATATAGCCTTTCTATACTGCTGACCTCATATACTGCTATACACCTTTAACGCATTGTGTATTGCTACACTACACGTTAGCTTACTGGGATTTTCAAGGATCTCAATGACCTGGCGATGCCATTCGTCACCTCTCTCCTGAGCCTTCTCCAGGGGGGTGTGGCCATCCTCGTCCCTCAGCTCCGGGTCGGCTCCATACTGGAGTAGCAGCTTTACGATGTTGGGACGTCCGAAACATGCGGCGTAGTGAAGAGACGATGATTTCACACCGCGGTTCACATCGGCACCATGCTCCAATAAATACTCCACCTTGTAGTAGTAGTACATTATTGATTACAGTGGAACCTCCAATAAAGGACATTTCGAGATTGGAACAACCTCTCTATAATGGACACTTCCCTTCACTCCTTGCTACCCCATGTACAATATAGCAGTTATTGATTACAGTGAAACCTCTGATATATGATAATACTACAGCTTCTAAGATATGTACATACGTACACTCTAGCTAATACTCCTTGCAATAATTAATATACTACATACTTCATTCCAATTACTGCCCACTACTATTGAAGGTATTTGCATTTGTATTGCATACATAGTAAAAGTGAAATACGTAGTTCTAGTAAAATGGAAATGGGTACTTACCATTTCAAAAGAACCGAAAGCAGCTGCCCAATTTAACAAGGTCTGTCCTACATCGTCCATGAAATTCACATCAAATCCTATATACACAGACAGTAAGGCAGAAGGAGTGGTCAGCATGCATATTAAATGACAACATACATACCTAATAACATACCGTATAGCAGGCAAATTTGACGAGCATTAAATTTAGCGAAATATCGAATTTGTGCACTCTGTCAGTTTTTACTCTCGAATACACATAATAGACAATAGAGTGAGCGTTAATTGGCGGAATTTAATTTGGCGACTACTTCAAAATTTGCTAAATTAAGAACCTCACCAAAGCTTCCAGCTATACAGTATTCTCTACTAAAAATCATTAGTATATATAGCAATAGCCTCTCCTCCTCCCTCCCTCCAAACTTGTGCCCAATGTGAGAGGGCGTGGCCATATTACAGTACAATGTGTATGTACTACATACCACTCTCCATGGTGTCGAAGAATTCGTCATTGTTACTGGACCGAATGGCCTCTATTACCTACACACACACACACACACACACACACACACACACACACACACACACAGTATCATCATTATTCATAAATACATACAATGTGTAACATTTCAAAATCTGCTTATGATAATTTTACATACACAAATAGATGTATGGGCTTTTTTGTACAATATGGGCTCTTATAAGCTTGCAAAGAGAGAAATATACAAAACAAACGGTCTCTTAAGGTTTGAGTAGGAACAATTTTTCATGAAAGGAATTCAATGCATGAAATGGTATGTACATAGTTTCATTATAGTATGTATGCACATACTTGTCTGTGATTTCGATCGCCTGAGAAGCTGTCCAGTTTTCTGGAAATGCTAGCCAAGTGAGAGGTCTTGGGCAGTGCTTTCCGTCCCTCCAGAATCAGAACTAGTAATAATTCCACCAATCTCATCACGTCGAGTGCCGTTCGTTCATCACCGCGCAGGGCACTCTCGAGAGCAGACGGCAGTTCAGAACGCAACAGTGACTGTGTACATATAATGAGTAGGAGGTTGTAGAGTAAAGAGAAGAAAAGAAGGATAATGGGAGACAGAGATAGGAAGAAATAGATATTTACCAAAAAACAAATTGTATCAAACATTTTTATTTTGAAAATTTGTATGAAGCTTTCATTCTTTCTTTTTGTTACATATAAAACCTCAAGTTTTGATGCAATACCACATTTTAAACTTAAAATGGAATTGCTACCTTAGTGTTATGTTCACTTTCTATATTACGTATATCAAAAACTTTCAGTACAGCAGAAAATTTAAACAAACAATATTTTGATGTGAACCGTAAACGTACACTGGTGATGGTAGGAGACCCCCTGCACAGGGTAGATAGGAGACTGACGATAGTGGTCACAGTGTGGCCCGACGGTCGCTCCGGTGTGGTACCAACGGGACCGGAACCAGACGGAGCCACCGAGGACGAAGAGCCGGCCGACGCACTCGAGAGACTCTTCAACCGACCAATCAGCTCCGGGAGCAGTCCCTTGTCGGCAATGGGGGCGGGGTCTCTTCCCCGACGGATAAAGCGATCGGCGAGCATCATGAAACACTTGAGAGTCGGGTCTGAGATGTGGGGCTCCGATTTCTGGAGCAAGAGAGAGAGGGAGTGGACGCACTCCTCCAGGGTGGAGTCTTTCGGCTCGACTCGGGGGACGAGGCGGGTGATCATATTGATGCAGGATTGGGCGGTGTCGCGGTGGAGGGAGGGGGCATGGTGGATGAGAAGATTGGTGGCCGCAGGCAAACCTCCTGCATCGTAGACTTTGTCTGACTCACGGGCACACGCCAACTCCAGAACCTGCCAGAGTGATGAGTCAATAGTTAGATAAAGAATAAAGCGAGAGATATGGAGGATTGAAACAGAGTGTAAAGAGAAAGAGATGGAAGGCGAATGGAATAAATAAAATAAAATAATAAATAAACCCAGATGGTTGACAATATAGATGGGGAGGGTTGGACCACCTAAAGAGAGATATGATCTTTGGAGAGAGGCTTGGTGGTACACATAAAAGGTGTAAGAGAGAATTTCGTAATTGCACCAAGGGTACTGTACAATACTATGGCGGTTCAAAAAGCTGGAGTTATACTTAGAAATTGGCATCTTGGAGATCAGGCTTCTACACACATTACATAATAAATTTCATCAAACATGTATTACATAAACTCAGCATCACTGTTCATATTGAGAGATGAAACAAAAAGATAAGTGCTCTATTTCCATATACCTTCACACATTGCTCAGCAAGATCCTTGCTAGTACGCAACTGCATATCAGCAGCCTGCATTCTCCCAACTATAGCCTTCAGAGCTCCGTCTACTGCCGTTATCCGTCGGGTACAGTCAACAGAGACGTCAAGGTAATAGGTGAGAGCTCGAGCCGTCACCTCGAGTATGTTGTCTGGTGCCTCGGTGTCCATGAATATCTTACAGAGAGCAGGGATGAAGGCTCTTGGAGGACACCTGTCAGTGTGATAGAATATAGAGAGATGTAGAAGGTTTGGAACTGGAAATGGTGGGTTGAACAGCCGCAACAACTAATTTTAAAAATATCACTAAAGATAGAACAAACTATCAAAAACAATGGAATTCAGTGGAAATACATGCAATATAATACCACATGTACAATATCATACGTATTAAACTGAGGACCTACACAAAGTGCATCTAACAATGTATGCCCCTTTCTTCTTAGTCCTTGTACAAGCTTTATTGTATACAGTGAATGAACATTCATCTATTGCAATGAAGGAAGTGCTTATGGCAAGCCCATCATAATATACAAACATAAAGCCAGTTAGTTATACAGATCGATCAAACACTAGATTAGTACAGTAATGTGTTTAAAACGAAATTTGAGCAAACTGCATAATATATACTTCCTTTCCAGGCCACTCTATACACTACACTAGTAGACTAGGAGGTCTCGCTCAAAGATGTCCCGTGTCTTTTGTAAACAACATTCCTACTACATACTTTACTGGGTGGCCTATACTTAATACAAAAGGCCAGCATAGAACACACTACATATATAAGTAAGCTACTACATGGAACTATCACATAATATGGTTCTAATTCCCCATCCAAACACAGGGAGCAAACAGTCTATACTAAATACTAAGAATAGTAATATTATTCAATGGTATTGTATATAGCAAAGTACAAAGGGTGCTCCAGAGTGTCTAGGTGGCAGCATAATGAATATAGCAATCATTTGCTAGACAACTAGGCGGGACTTGTACCTACATAAAACATACAAATTGGTCCTGGCCAATATTTGTGAACAAAAACATGTGGAGCAATGCCAATTCACACTAAACCAGTATAGCTATACAGTATTGTATGCTATTATGTAGCTCTAAGTAAGTGGCTGGCATGTCTGACATGGATATTACCAGGAGCAGGGATGTGTGTGTGGGAGTATGACAACATGACCCCAAGTAACTTCTGGATTATGTGTGCATTTCGTGCATCCACATTGATTGAGTTTCAATAAAGGAACACCACTCACGGCCAACCTGTTACATAGCCAACCTATACAGTAGTATTTCATATACAGTAGTACTTCATATAGAGTAGTATGTACTTCATATACAGTTACAATCAAAGTGAGCACACTATATGTATGTATAATAATGTGTTCCTATACAGACAGACATACAACAGTGGTCTCTCACTATTCCCAGACCAATCTTCCAATGGTAGCAGACAAAAGGCCTGGGGAGTCAGTTGTACTACATTCTCAAAGACTACTATCTATCTATGGCTAGAGTGTGGCTGTACATACATAAAGTAGCAGACACACTGCATCAAACATGTGTCTCTTCATCCTCTTACTAATAGCTATATACCACTATAATAAATGAAATCTACACATATACTTGTGTAGATGGCTAGATCTGGTGATAGTACATATGAAAAAAGTCCTGAACTCACGATTCGAAGCATTTGTCGACGTTGTCGGCCATGAGCAGGAGCATGCACAGTTGCTCCAAGGCCACCAGCTGTATGTCGCGGGAGTCCTCGCCCTGAGCCAGAGTCAGCCATTCCAGGAGCATCTCTGGGTCGGCGTCCGCCATCCCGTCTCCTTCCTATCTGTACACCACCAAAAACACAAACAAAACCCGGACCACACAGTCGAGGGGACAAAATGTGCGAGGATCACGAAGAGAGTGCACACCACCCCGGTGCTTTCCTTACCGAACTCAACGGTCTGAGAGGAAAACTGTATACCTCCAGAACGGACAGTAGAACGTCTCCGATCACTACGATTATACCTATCTATGTAATTCTTCTGTCTCGTTTCTGAATGATGATGATTATCGAAACTCCGGGCCTTCCCAGGGATTTTGCCTTGTCAGCAAAATTCTCTAATTTAGCGAAAATGTGTGGAAAATTAAAGTGACCGTAATGTTACGTTGTCATGACAATGACTTCTGACCTCTCCTCTCTGCAAGTTTCAAAGGAGAGCTGTTAGTGCATTAGAAAAGGAGATGGAGGGCCCGGAAAGCGAAGCAGAGAAAAAGCTGGAAAAAGAGAAGAGGATTCAGGCCAGAAGAAAGAGGGTGGAGAACAAACTTGAAGCCAAGCGGAGAGCAGAAGCTGGGGAAGAACCAGAAGAAGTCAGACATGTTCTATCATGTATCTCTCCTGCTAAATTTGCTCTCTTTTTCCTTTCACAGGTAGTAGAAGAAATAATAGATGAGGAGAAAGAGAGAATAAGCTGGAAACAAGTGGAGAAGAGTTCTCTGAGACTGGACAAACTGAGCGGTGATGGTAGTGAGTTGGTCAGCAATGTGGTGGTAGCAGAGGATGCCAGAGAGATCCAGTGCAGACAACAACAAGATACAGCCCGGAATGCAAGGTCAGACCAGTCATAGTGTATAGCTCACAGAACCTGTAGTATGCAAAGCCTCATCATCAGGCCTTTCATTCATGATGGTCTGGTTTGTGACAAAGCTCTATTGTATGCAATCATTTAGCAATCCTGCCTTATAACTGTGTTCTACACCTTAAGTAGTGATTGCTACCATTGTACACTATCACATTAATGTGTGTGCAAGTTACGTATGTAAGACTGTTACTACTATGTTAGATATGAGAAACTTGAAGCAGAAGTGACAGCGGGTGAGGAAAGATTCGAAGAGATCATGAAGAAATGGAACACTTCAAATAGCAGCACCATTCCACAGGTGTTTACCATTAGACACTCTCTAACTGCAGACATTAACTATATCACACAACACTCTCAGTAACTCACATGATAATTCAGCTGTGTAGTCAGCTATAGCTATAGCAATCATGGTTGAGGTAGGTAACTAGGTACATACTCTGCTACCATGTTGTAGGAAGTACAGAAGTTGATAGTGCAACAGAAGGCTGCCTGTGATGCCATGATGGACGAGAAGGACAAACTTGTCAACGAACTGCAGCAGGTGCACTAACTCTCAATCCGTCCTATATTTTGTGTAGTATGTACATACATAATGAAATCTCTGGTACATGATTGGTGTATTAGTGAAAACTGCTCACAGACCATTCACAGTCAGCTCTCTCTCTCTCTCTTTCTCTATGTGCTAGGAGCTGAAGTCACAGGATGACCAGTACGTAAAGTACCTCAAGAAACAGGCAGAAGAGGTAGACTTATTGATGGAGAGAATGGAGGAACAGGCTCATACTCTATTAAGAGCTCACCGTCAGGAAATGTCTCAGATCGAGAGCTCGTTTGCCACCGAGAGAGAGACACTCAGAGATGCTCAAAAGTGAGTGATGGTACTTCCTTCCTATCTGAAACCTTGTCTTGAATAGTATGAGAGCTACTTTCTATAACTTTGAGTCTACATACTAGTTGTATTACCTCTCTATATTGGTATGGGTATAAAATGAAGTGTTCTTTGTAATATGTAGGTCAGAGTGGGAGGAGGCAGTGGCAAAGAGAAGAAGCCAGGAAGCCTCATTCCTGGCCCGTAGAGAGGAGAGAATTGAAGAAAACGAGGCCAAACTGCGTCACCTCCGCCAACGAAACATGCAGGACTTCAATGCGACTAAGATCAAGAAGGAAACGGAAATACAAACTCTCCAACAGCAGATCCAACAGATGAAGGCTACCTACCTACTCAACACTGAGAAACTCGAATACAACTTTCAGGTCTGAGTCCAACTGCCATACACACTGAACAAGCTCATACTGATAATGTATTGTGTTGTATATACACAGGTATTAAAGAAGAGAGATGAGGAGAACACAGCCACAATCAGTCTCCAGAAACGGAGGATAACTCGACTCCAGGACACGCATAATCAGCTGAACACACGTCTCAAGAGGCAGTCCCGGGCCCAGCAGGCCGAGCTACAAGCACTCATGGAAGGGTATCGCAAGAACACGGAACAGTACCGCGACGTCCAGAAGAAAGCCCGACACTTCCAGCTATCCGACGCCAAGCTTTTTCGAGAAGTGTGGCAAATGAACGAGGAAAAAGTGCAGGAGGTGGCAAGTGAGGTTTTGGAGGCAGACAGGGTGGTCCATGCTCAGCAGCTGGGTCTTGAATGGGAGAAACCCCACACAGTGGCTAGTCCTATGGAGCGAGCCTTGGCAACTGCTCGGAGTAAGATGAGCCAGGCAACCATCTACGCCTCTCAGATCCTGTCTGAGACAAGTTTCACAGAGGAAGAAGAAGAAGACAGATTTTCAGCCACAGATGGGCATCATGAGGAGGTAGGAAGAGAAAGGGAAGTTTCCAGGATGTCCAGTAGGAAACTAGAAGATAGAAAAATGGATACACTAAAGGAACTGACTGCTAAACCCCACCCTCCATCCACCATAAAGAGAGTCCTAGAATTGCTCTGTCGGGAGGCTGGTTTCCTATTGGACGAGAAACTAGTTCGCCTCGTGGCACCTCTGCCTAAAGAAGAGCAAATGATGATGAAACTCGACTCGATGTTCAAGTCTCTCGGCATCCACAGAGAAGAGGATATTCAGAACCTGATTTCCTTCTTCATCCGAAACGAAGGATGTGGTGATGATGACAGTGAGGATGTAGTGGAAGAGCAGGAGATTATAAGAGGAGGAGGAGAGAGGGTCAATGAAGAAATGGAAACAGATCGAGTTGACAGTGAAACCAAAAAAGAAAAGGAACCAGTTCTCATACACCCAAATGATATTCCCTCGGCTCTGAGAAGATTTGTCGATCAGCAAAAACCAGCAACAAAACCTATATCCCATGCTCCGAGTGCCCTGGGCCTATCTTCTAACACTCAGAAAGAACTGCTCGATGGTACATTTTGGGAACAAATGGCAGAAATCCTGCCCCAGAGTCACGAACGTGTTTGGGATGCCCTGTTGGAGGGACTGGAGGAATACCATGGCGTTCTAGTGTCTCGATACAAGTGTAAGGAAGAGACGCAGGCACTGAAGAACCAGAACATTGAACTACGTCTTCTACTTCAGCAATACATGCACTCTCGCATCAACCAGGAGCTTGAGATACCACCCACTCTCATGTTACCTTCTTAACCCATTGTAATAGTAGAGTTTCCAATACAAGGCGCATGCGCAATTTTTATATCACGTGACAACCATGTGTGACGAGAGTTAGCCTAGCCGGTTGCGCGCGGCGCATTGCGCAGCTTAGCACGTTCTCGCGATCTCTGCGCTGATCCTTCGATCGTCTCTCTCTTCCTCTTTTGTGTGCGTGCAGTCTGGTGTAGTGTGTCAAATACCAAACCCTGACGCCGTTGGTTAGCTCACACTCCGCTATTAGTAACGCCAGAGGATCATCCTACCTCAAAAGTCGACTTTCACACCGGACGACACCTCTATCTCGCGGCGCTCTGTAACACACTGATCTCTCTCACGGTACGAAAACGCAAAAACATCAAACAGCTGTGTTAGAGGATGGAAGAGGACTCGCTGTCTATGATTACTCTGACAGTAACGGCGCTGGTCGGAGCCAGCATGGTAATCGTCACCGTCTTCCTTGTGTTCATGCTGGGGTTCGGCCGCCAGACGAGCTACGAGGAAGCTGTCAGGGCTCGCCAGAGCCACGCCGAGAAAGAGCTGCGCAAGAAGGCCGAGAAGGAGAAGGAGCAGCAGCGGCAAAAGAGGGAGAAGAAGAAACCGGGTAAAGGCGGCAGGAGGCACGAGGCGGGGAGACAGGACGGGTCGGGCGAGGTGATTGTCGCCACTCCTCTCGATCGGCCGTCCCAGCAACAACAACAACAACAGGGACAGCAGCCGCAGAAGAGCATCCTGAAGAGCAATAACGTACCGTCCGGCAAGGTGTGTTAACAAGAAACCTTGAGTAGCAGTAGGTATAGTAACCAGTAGGGTCCCACCATAGTAGATAGTCCCAGACAACGAGTGTGGCAAAGGGCATGGAAGAGAAACAGTAAGGAGAATGTTTTTAGCAGTTTGTAAAACAGCACCTGTTTTCTATGATCATTGCTTTACAGCATGATCAGTGGTGCTAACCTGAGCTACATAAAATATTATGATACAATTTTCTAACTTAATTTTATAACAGGCCGGTGCCTGCAGTAGTGGTTAACTAGAGGTAACGTGACACATGTGATCCTTATTTTTCGAGGAAACAGTTAGTAGTGTGCAGAGTTAGTTGCGTGATAGTCTGTGTATGTGTGCACACCATGTCATATGACTTAGGCCCCATGTAGGAGAGAGAGCACAGGACGTGTCGTAGACACTGACTAGCTCTCTGAGAACTCAGGCAAGAAATTTCCCCCCTTTCTATATACCTGCCAATACAATCCCTTCATTCCAGGAAATGATTCATGCCAAAGAACTTTTTTCTGATTTATTGTGGTATCTCCTCCTCTCTCCTTCCCTCATTTCATACTGTTAATGCTCCTCTCTCCTTCCCTCATTTCATACTGTTTATGCTGACTCTCTTCTATTTTCCTCCGCCGCTCATCCTCCCTCACAGGCCGCCTCTGCTACTCCACGAGTAGAATTTGTAGGCTCCGCTACCCCGACAAGACCCCAGAAGTCCTTCCACCCAAATCCTCCAACTCCTCACCCCTCCGCTAACCGCGTACCCCACTCACTGGCCCGATCCCTGAAGGCAGATATCGATGATGAAGAAGATGATGAGAAGACCGACGAAGGAGCCATCCCAAAAGTGAAAAATATCCAGAAGAGCCAACGTGACGACGACCAGCCTCGGTCTAAACCCAAAAACCAGCCTCCCGGAGCCACTAAGACAACATCGACTGCACTCGGTGCTCCTGCTCAGGCTGCATCAACTGGCAAAGGTGCTTCATCTTCATCTAGTGGTACTACTACTGCAGCACCTCGTGCCCAGAAAAAGACTAAGAAACAGAAGCAGGCGACAGCCGATCTCGGTCAGTTGTGTTTACTATATCATACTATATATATATATATATATACACTCCACTGTCATATGTAAGTATACAATGAACAGAAGGAAAGCAATGTTAAGACTAGGAAACAGTGCCCACTTATATAAAAACTAAACCTCCCCAAACTGCGTCTTTAACTTCCTGTCAGTGTATACATGTACATACAGCTTCTGTGCATCATACAGCTTCATTGCATTATTGAATCACCAAGTGGTGTGTATTAATCTGTAGAGTTAGACTGGCTCTCCGTCCTCTCTTTATGGACTGTGCTTTTAGAGACACAAAAGTTTAAACAGGAATAATAGAGGTCTATGGTCCTCTCTATTTGTGGTTATCGGAAGCTTGGTTAGTTTAGTGGATATACAGTATTACATATACATATAGCGTGTGAGCAAGTGAAGTGTTACGAACTGTTAGTGTGCACGGTTCTCCTGTTGTGTACATTCTACATTAGGTATAGTATTGGCCAACTATGTAGGGGTATAATGCTTGTATTAATGGTATCTGTGGTGTGAATGCCATTGCTGGCCATGGTAGGAAGTGGCTATTTACATGTGGTAAGGTGACCCTGGCAGCTAACATTCCTTCCTCTCCCCTTTCTCTCCATGCACACAATACTAGATCCACACACATTCTCAACCTCTCTGTGCGTAGTAAGGATGATCTCCTAGAATGTTATGCTCCACTGGCTGTATTCATTTACATTTCTCTCTGTTCTCGCGCCCAACTTGCAGGGGGAAGGGGATTTCGTTGCCTAAATATTCCTGCTGGACCTTGGGCTTTTTGTGCATTATGATAGTAGAAGTGTACGTCATTGTTTCATGCCCCATAGTGGCTGATGGTTAAACAGAACGAGAGAGACTTTACCGTTCTATTTAATATCTATCCTCAATGTTTATTTACAAACATGCTGATATTATCGTCTACATGGCTCCTTGGTCCATGTACAGGGTCAGGCGTGGAGGGAATGCCGGCCTCACGAATCCTGGACATTGTAGAGTCCAGTCTCCTCAGCGACGACGACATACAACGACTCATGGACAAACTCCGAGAATTGATGGACGCCAATGCCGACTGGAAAGGAGTGAGTCTAGTGTATAATACCGTACTGGCATTGAGACAAGGGTCGACCGTGACTCTGCTGTGAGATGTGTTACTGTATGCCTGGTAAAATATCAGTGAACACTACTCGGTTACATACTTCTTCATTGAATGAACTTTGCTTCAAAGTTGTATAATAAATAGGATTTGGTTTTCCTTGAGTATTTAGTGTATAATTAATCTACTTGAGTACATAACTGTGGACTCATTTTAGACACATTTTCCTCTTAATATATTCTCCATTTCCTCTCTTGCTTATCCTTTATCTCTATTTTTTCAATCTGTCACTTTTCCCCCTGCTAATCATTCTTCTTCCTCTTTCTCCATCCTTCCCCCTCCCCCCTCCCTACTCTACTCCTCCTCCTCCTCCTCCACCTCTTTCACTTGCTCCTTCTCTTCACCTTGTACCTTACCCCTTC
>JAODVQ020185405.1:0-14455 GCA_025400075.2 Phenganax stokvisi
ATACACTAAAAGGAGAAAAATCGCAGCAAAAATCGCCCGTGTGAACTGGCCTAAAGCAGAAAATTTGTATCCACGCCCTTGATTGCTTTTGGCTGGACGCATGAGCTCTGATTGGTTAAACAACACTATTGGTCGTAGATCGTAGGCTGCTTTTCAAAGCAGTCGATTGGCTCGACTGTCTCAAAGGGAATAGGTTACAAATGGGGAGCAATAAATCAGATGAAATCTAGTCAACTATTTTGCATGCATCAGCAAAGTCCATTTTTGGAAAATATTGTTCATGCAAGCGAAAACTGGGTGTGTAATGCATTGCATCTGACCGATCCAGTTGTAACCAAACTTTTTTAAAAATACATTTCGAGGTGCTTTGGGGCCAGAGACAGCAAACGGCTCTTAAACCAGTGATATTCACTTTCGAACTTGTCAATTATTCTTTTCGAAGTAAACATAGTTTATAGTTATTCTTGTTATAGTTCATGTTGATAGCTTACATTTATTCTTGGTTAGCAATACCTGTAATTTGTCACGAAAATAAAGCTCTTTAAATTAGAAAATAGAAGTAAATACACTTTACTTTCGGATAAAAATTGGACGTTTTTTGAATACTCTTCACTTTTTGATCCAAATTGGATGTTTTTATGAGATTAAAACAGAGGGGAAAATTGACCAAATTTAAAGGCTATACATTTAATGTATTTTGAAGACGATGCATCAAGATACTCCGCACCAGACAAGCACAGCTTAAAAAATAGGTTTAATTTTATTACATTTAGAAACGATATCGAATTACAATTTGTACAACATAAAATTCTTCGTATAAGTCCATCTCGGTTCGCATCTTCTTTTGGCTGGTACATGATGATTTCAGCGTGAACTGAATGCGTGTTATAATATTGAGTTACAGTGAAAATGAAATCCACGGAAGATGTTAATCAACACTCACGGCCTAGTGTACACATGAGGCATGCCATAGACGATTGGGGCGGCACCATTAATGTACTTCATGTTAAAAACTTTACGTGATCGCACAACACATCGGGTGAGGGAAAGTTGATGACCTTCTTCAAACCACGTGCGCAATAAGTCCTTAGCAAACTTGTCAGTATCAAGGTCTGTGACGTCCCAAAGATTCCCAATCACTGCAGGACTGCAATATAGAAATTAGCCCTGTTTTTCGCTTCAAATTGGAACGTATTTCCTCGAGTGGCAATCACTAGTTCACTCTGATGGAATCCGTTCCGACGGCATTGAAGCGGAAAACAACGGGCGTAAGACAAATGAAGGAAACATGCTAGCCATAATGCAATTCAAGATCAGAAACAAATACATTTAAAAACAAAACTAAGCATGATTTTACCTTCCAGATAGTAAATAATTCAGCGCCATTCCTCTTGCATCACACTGACCTTCAACCTGAAATATATCGTTGTGTACTTGTAGGTCAAGAGTTGGTTGTTGAAAGTTGGATAGCGCTATCCATTGGATAGTGAATTTTTCAACGTTCATAAAATTAGACAAGAAATGCCGAAGCTTCCATTTTAGTCAACGTTATAAAGATTAGAGACTTAAATCCGTCGATATTTCAGCTGTAATTTTATGAATTAATGATCAATGGAAAGTTTTAAGAAAGCTACGAAAATTCACTATCCAGTGAAGAGCGCTATCCACCTTTCGAACAACTGGTCCCTGGTCGACGTTCATTATCAAATCTCATTTTGAGCAGGTGAAAAGCAGAGTGTATGCCGATTGTGCATCTATTACTGTGGAGTAAGTAGTTCTGGATTCAGTTACAAGGAACACACCAAGTAGAAGGACTTACGATCAGCTTTCCACTGCTACATCCCATTAATACAGCAACAGCTTGGCAATAGAGTCTCGATATTTCGTCTCCTTTAAGAAATTCTCGACCATTCCCATGTCCCATGTAGCTGGAATTCGACAAATTAATAAATTCACACAATTGCCAATGACGGTGAGCTCCATAGATACGGAGTGATTACATAAAGGTGAATGAACTTTTTCAATCTAATGTAATTTCAGCCATTGCAAGAACAAGAAAGTCACTGGCCGAAACAGGATAATCACCAAGGCTATAGACTGCTCAAACCAAAATCTCGTTTTTAGGATCTCCACTCTTCTGTAGTAGCTACAGTGCTGACTAATAACACCTGATTTGATATTTATAATTAAAATATAGCTTCAACTAGCCTGCTAGCCCAGATTTTCCATGCTCGTTGAAAAACATTTAACTCTATTTAACAGGCAGGCTGTAAGCTTCAACGTGACACTTACATAAAAAGTTCATGATCTCCAAGAGCTTCTTTAAACTCTGAAGTAGAAGGCGCGCGACCAACGACTCCTTTCCATTCCTTCTTCCTAAAACATAAATATCACTTACTCGAGTTAAAGTGAAAGGGCTTTCTCTCGAACAGTTTACATAGACTTTTCTCGATAAATGGACTTACGATGAAAACCAATGAGAAAATCTCTTTTCTGTGTTGGGAAGATTATCCTGAGGATTAAGAATATAATATGTTTGTCTCGTATCAACTCCTGACATCTAAAAAAGTATAAGAAGTTAAATGTTTAGACCGGAGAAACTTTTTGAAAGTCAGTGAATATTCTTTGAACATGAAGCATGATTTGGCGGCGATAAGTATGCAAAAGAGAACAAATATGCAAAGAAGCATCTAAATATTTTAAAAATATCAAACCAATAACAATACCGCCATTTCTTGCAAATTGAGATGAGCAGCAATAAATTCAAGTGAAGGCATTCTTGAGACCTCTTGATCACGAAGGATTGGCATAGACTCAAAAGGAAGATGCTGGATTGTCTAGAACATAAAATAATCCTCGATTATTGATCACTATAACTAGGTAGACTTCAAATTATAAACCTCGGGTCTAAGGGAGCAAGTGGCAAGCAGAACTTCATATACTGTTAGCTATAACAGCGAGAAAAAATAAATTACACAAACCTTTCCTAAGACTAAAACCACTGGACCTTTTGCAGTACAATCTGAATCATCCTCTCTGAAACGATGAAAACAACTCAAGGTATAAATGCGTCAGCAAAACATAACAGAAAGAGACAAAGTAGAAATAGCAATACCTTTGATTACCGCCGAGGACATCTGATACAGCTTCGAATAACTATACAACAAATACATTTTTGAAAGCGTAACTCTGATTGATTGTTAATTTAACAAAACAGATTTGCCTAAGACCAAAAAAGAGTGTGGATGTGTAGCGATAATCTTATTGATGCAATTTCATTCCCTACCTTCAGAAGTGGGTTGCAGTTTTCCTGCAAGCCTGTTAGTTCAGATAAGGCTTTCATGATCTCACTTGGTGCAAGACGACGGTAACTATCTGCTAAAACCTGGAAACAGTAAGAAGTTTCTTCACGAAAAATAAACAAATATAAAGCTTTTTGACAAACATGCAACTCCTTCAATGAAGGACTTTATGATTGCAAAATATTGCCTGAGGCTAGTGATAGCAAAAACGTGAAAATCTGAAGCTCAACTATTATACCTCGAGTAACTGTTGGTTTTGCACTCTGCTTCCCAATATTTTCATCGCCAATCGTTGAATCTTCTCGACATTAGAGTGCAGAAGTGAAAGGTGTTTGTCATCTAAAGCTCGTCCAATGAGAATCCCACGCCATCTTCCAAACCAAGTCTCCTCCATTCTCTTCACAAAATTCTAAGACAAAGAAAGGTTTCGATGAATTGATCTCTGCAGGCTTCGGGTGCAAAGAATGCACGATAAATACATGCGGCAGTTCTAAAACCCATCTTGAAAAGCCTCAAACATGGTATATGCAAGAGGTCCGGCAATTCCCGTGAAATGCTTTTGTATAAAGAACAATGAATTTCCCAACTTTATTTAGATTTATTTTCTTGCATATATATAATAACATAGCCTACGGAGGGCACATTTAGCACTGCTTCGTACACAGGCGGATATACACTTTAATTCGAAAGTACCTTAAGTTGGCTGTCAGATTGCTTTCTTCTACTCCACCATTCTTTCTTAGAGTTCAATTTAATGGCATCATTACTCTTCTGAATAATTTCAGCAAAATCACTGAGAACATTCTTGCAGAATAATGATGTAAGATCTCGCACCACGGAGTCTGCATTAGTCTGTAAGAAAATGAATGAAATAAAATAATACACGAGTGCACAGTCCAGGTTACAATGGCGTCAAATTCTCTTTTATATCTAGCTGCGAGGCATAAAAAACCAACCAGTCTTAAATTGGTTTCAGCCTGGAGAAGTAAAAGAACGATTCGAGTAAACTTAGGATTAACACAAAGGAAGAATTTGCGATATGAGCGTCGGAAGAATATGAGTCATCAAGTGTTATACCGCTTGGTTGTACTAGCCACAAAAAGACTGTACCGGTATACGAAGGCATTACGGCGTACAATTCAATAGCTATATAGAGTGAAACAATGACCTCGTTTTCCATGCTTTCATCCTCATCGTTAGGTAAGGTCAATTTTATAACGAGAGGGTCATTGCTCTTCCTGAGCCTAGATATCACCAAGGACTTCATATTATTTCGGTCAGGAGCGTCAACCATAGACAACGTACACACAGTTAAATCTAAACACAAGATAAACTGCATGATTCCGTAATGTTAAAACACATTAAAGCACATTTAATTGATCAGCAAGAGTTGAATTATATCTTCATTGATTTAGAAAAGCTGAAAACTTGCCATGTGGCTCACCTTCTGGTAAGGACTCGATAATAGTCTCAAAATCTTGTTGAACTTCAGAGATCTTGAAGCCAAGCGAGTTCTTTAATGTTTGAAGACGTAACTTTTGTTTAATGCTTTTTCTATGTTCTTCATTTAACGAGGTGGACTCAAGTATCTTCGGCAGATTATGCTCCTATCCATATGACAGACGTTTTGATAAATACTTTTGTATTATTGCAAATAACGAATACTGTAATCAGTTTCATACATCAAAGACTCAAAAAGTTAACAAACACAAACAGATCTTACTTGATTTGCATCTTTCATTTGCTTATTCTTCTCTTTTCTGCAACAGAACACAAAATATTGACTTGAACGAAGAAACGCTTGGTCTTCACTACGCGTTCGCGTTGTGCAATGATATTTCATTTTGAAACCAGGCTTGTTTCAACTATGAGATCTCAAGAGGCAGTTAGCTTTGTGTTTCTGAAGCCGCTATCTATTCTTAGTTCAACCGTTTAATGATTTGTATTGCCTCACCTGATCTTCTTGGAGGACCGATGCAGAGCCTGGTGACGAAATGTGGTTGCCATTGCCATATTCTGATAAACTGCAGCTTGATAAGGAAACTTCAACCCATAAGATAACACCAAAGCATGACAGATCCGATTTAACAACATAGGATTGTAAAATGGATGAAGATACTTCAGTGATGTAGTAAATGAGTCCACAGCATGCTTCATGTCTTCATCTAAACAAGAGAAAAACAATGGTTCCCAGTCACTATTGTAGATAACATTTCAACAGGCATAGTTGTATGGGAAGAGAAAAAGATGTGACCAACAAAGTTCTTCGAAGGAAACCTAATCTCTGGAAGCGGGGATCGATGTTTTCTCACGACATATGTGGATCCACTGAAGAAAGACGCTGGTTGATGTGTAGTCTATAAAGCACCACTCTCAATAACAGCATGAGCAGTACCTTCTTCCTCTATAGTACTGACGACATTCCGTTTATCAAAGTCTTCTTCCTCGCACTGCTCCAGCAAATGCCGAGACTGGCATTTTCTACGAGCACCCTTCTCACTCGCTATTGCTGAGTCGTTGCATGATAAATTCTTTTTTGTGTTTCTTCTTGGTTTGTTTGAAACTCTCTCAGCCTCTGATAACTTCTTGCAAGAACGACTAGCTTTCTTCGTACTTGCTACTTCCGACACGTCTTCTTGCGACTGCGGTCCATTGTGTGCAGCACACACCTTCTCAGCTGAAGCATGCCCTTTTCTCTTTGCTCGTGTAATTCGTTCAGTTCGATTACTTCTGCCTCTCCTCACCTTGCTCTCAAAATGGCGTTTGCAATGGTCATCATCCATGTCAAATGAATCACCAAAAAGTTCCTCTCTTTTCTCCTTCTTTACCCCCCGTCTAGATTTTACAGCAGGCTCATCAAGAGTCAGATCTAATTTTGACATTACTTCAGATAAGTTTCCAACGTCTGCATTCTTCGTTCCGGGCGGTGAGGGACATCCTGCCACACGCCAGGAGTCAAAACCAGTCTTACTAGCTAGCACGTGCACCACGCCTTGTAAATAGTGAAGCAGTGAAGTAGACATAAGGTCTAATAAAAAAGGGTCATATACAATGTTTTGAGCCCATTGTATCATATGTAAACCAGCTTGCACGTTCGAGAGAAGACGAGGGAAGTCACCGTCCTTCAAGGCATTATCGCCATCTAAAGCATGTACTTTTAAAGCACTTTCAAGGAACACAAGAGAAGCAATGTCAGCTTTACAAGTGATGAACTGCTTTGTGTCTTTTTGACTCCGTTTAGCTTTTCCACGCTGGCTTCTGTCTTTCGCTTTCCCACTCAGTTGTTCATCTGGTTGTTTAAATGATGCAAATGCACACTCGAGATAATCAAGAGCGCGGCTATATCGTTCAATTGAGCTGTGTCGTAGATCATGTGACAATGACACGACCTTGCCAACTTCCAAAGTGTCACCAGACAGATACTTACAGTAACAATTTACTACTCTGAGTTGAAGCCGAGAAGCTGACACAATGTTATAGTCGACAAAGACAGACTCATCCTCCTCTAACTTAAACGAGTCCAGAATATCATCTAAGGACACATTTGGTTGAACGATGCTTATTGCATTTTCCAAGAGTGCTTTGCATTGCTCTGTCTGCTCCAAAACAACACATAACTCCGCCAATTGAATACTAAACTCGGCATATCTACAAGGATTAATCTTTATAAATGAGTTTAATTCATTACCATATTTTTATGAACGAATATATTTATTTGTCTTCTTGTATTGTTTGTTCGTTCACCAGTTTGTTTGTTTGTGTCAGGTTTGTAGGATAACAAAAATTTTGTTAAAAGTAGCTCAGGCTCCTCCACATGATTAAATGCAGTATGCGGACACGCTGAGGTGGATATAGATCATTAGGTAATCGTGGAAACGAGGTTGCTATCCTATCGAATGTTCTGATATAGTTCTTATTTAGTTGACCGTAACTGATTATATAACAACAAATCCATTTCCCAAGTTAAAAAAATTTTGTTAACTGAGAGGCAATATGCACATTTTACCTTTTTGCAGACAAGTATTGTTTTGCTATCTCACTACCATCTTTGAAATAACTTTTGGCCTCTCTTACAGCGCCTTGCACCAAATAGACTTTGCCAATTTCCAGAAAACAACAACACAGTTCACCTAACAAAGACCAATGAGATACGAAAACAACTCGTTCGTTCTTGAAATCGTGCAAACCTGCAACAGAAAACAGAGGTCATGCCGGAAATATTTTCTAACCCTAAATGATTTCAACAATATAACGCCTACAACGCGTTCAGAAATGAGCAGAAAAAATAATACGTTTGTAGTAAAACAACATGGTGAAGAGACTTGATTTAATTTGAATTCTTACATTTCATGCCACTGTCAACAAAATGATCCACTAACTCTTCCGCACGCTTCGATGAATCCAGCAAAAATTCAAAATAACCTTTTTCACCATCTTGAAAATGGAAACCACAACAAATATGCAAAGTTTGAAAGAAAATCGGTGAGCTCAGCTCACTGATTACCCCATAAAGACTTTTCGACAAATAAATTGATTGTTAATACCTGGGAGAAATTTGGAACAGTTTGAGGGAGAAAATCCAAATAAAAACTTGCCCCCCGAATATTCTCCTTTCCACAAAACTAGAGTGGCCAGTACTTTAAAATAGTTGAATTAAAGATAAAAAGCTAGGGACACACCTTCAAAACTTGTGTCACACAATGAGGATGGAAGTGATAAATATTTTGCACATAAGACCTCAGTTTTGATAAGAACAAACTGCTTAATACGTTTCTCCTTAATTCTGTTCTCATTTACTGCACAAAGTATAGCTTTCACAATTTCCCATCCTTCATGATACTGTAAAATAAAAGAGATATGATTATTTGGTAGGAGTCTTGAGCTTATTCTTGAAAAATTTCAGCGAGCTACGAAATGAAAACCAGACTGAAAACAAAAAAAAAGCATTGTGTAGACACGATATCTCTCGACAAGAAACAAGCTTAATTTAGAGGTTTATAGTTGTAGCTAATAATGATCAGAAATGAATGATTCAGTTACAAGAATATATAAACAAAAATGCAGCTATATACGAATGCATGAATTTGAGGTTAAAAAGAAACCCTACCATTCCTTTGCTAAGCAATAGTTGACTTTTTGCCAAAGAGAAGAAATATCCAGCGATGGAATTTTTATCAAGTTTTGTCATGATGTTCTCACAATCACAACACAATACTTCAGCCCCAGTTACATTTGCTTCTCTACACAAATCATGTACAGCCAAGGAGCTCGCTATCACCACAGTTTCATTGTCTTGACATTCACGAGCAAGAGTTGCCAAGACCAGCAGCGTATGAATCTTAACCAGTGGCTGTAGGAATAATAAAAGTACATTTGATTGTTCAATGCATAAAATCTGCCAGAGATATGCCACAAGTAGAAAACGAAAATTGAAATGTTTCTTATACCATGTTAACAAAGCTGTACACAGATGAAGCAATTTGCAACATCCAACATGTATCACGTTGACAGTAAATATCAATCTGTAAAAAAGGAACAATAAGTGTTACAGCAGAAAATATACTACTTCTGTTGACTCTACTCTGGAGATATGACTCTCCATTTAATAACTTCATTTCCCACCACAATTTAAACAATGGGTAAAACACTAGTAACCTTTGTTGAACACAATAACCTTATAAACATCATTCAGTTCATCAGTCACTCAGAAAAACAAGTGCAGTACCTTTTTACCACTTGTAACCACTTGGTTGATCAATTCAGTCCATTCGTTCACCGCCGAGTGCAAGGAGATAAGAAAGTCAGGAGTCAAACTCAAAGAAGTCGTCTAAACCACGAAACATTTGTAGTCAGATGGGAAACATGAAACTTTTCTACACTTTTTCGAGCTTATAACAACTATTATTGCCACAGACATTACACTTGTGTATAGTAATAATAAGTTGAGGGACAGGGCGCATCACGAATTCCCAATATTGTACTGCTATGTTGAAAGCTGCTATAGCAGTATACTGTATTTTGTAAGTATAGCAATAAACACGGCATTTCTTACCCTTTCAAAAACACAAGCTTCTTCATTTTCTTCTTTCGCAAGCTGTACAGCAAGCGCATATTGCAGAACAAACCGCCAGAAATAGGTAGAAGCCAGAATATCTTTTGTCATCACTGAATCCTTCATCTCTGACACAAGCATGATTAATTCTTCACAAGCGTGTAAACCATCGCTGCCAAACGATAAAGTAAGCATTCAGTTACTGCATGCATGTCTTATAAAACAGAACATTTTGTTGTGCTACGGCCTACTTTATGCCAGCAACATCCTCTGCTCTGTGGTACATTAGTTTCACTTTCTCCAATCTCATAGCAAGAGAATTTGTCTCATCTCGAATGCTCTCGTAAATATTGAACAGCTTTTCAACAACATTAAGTTGGTCAAACATGGAACAATACCTAAAACAACGCAACACATACAGTAAATTACAACTCGCAAACCAGGTGTACACTGCTCAAAAAGGTTGAGAAGTTACACAAGAGACCGAAGAACGAGAAAACGCATCAACTCATGTATGTTGTCGGCATATTTAAGCGTACATCGGCTGGAACTACAAAGCTAACGATTTATCTCCTTCTATGCACAAGTCAGTTGCCAATGCATGATCTATAATTTTCATGAATCTTAGTCATCTGCTGAAAATGAATGCACTAGTAAGAAAAAATACAGTTATAACCGTAGTTAAGGCGAGGAGCAAGGGAGAGAAGAAGCATAGCATATTCAAGATTGTGAAGAAAAATAAATGTCCCATGCATCACCCTTTTTCTTTATAAGATTCCAGTTCCATCTTCAGAAGCATGCACACTTGTTCTTCGTTCAGATTTGGACCTTTGACACTCCTGCAGCCATCATCAAGATTGCTTTTAAGAGGAAATGAAGTAAAATTACATTGCAGAGCAATTGTGTTTAAACAATTCGCTAGTTCAAGCAAAAGCAAGCACCAACAATTGTCCACAGACCCAAATGCTAGCCGAAATAAAACCAATTAAATAACGAATCACAACTGTAAACGTTATTCGTGTTGAAACACATGGTATTAACAAAGAACACAAATGTAGAAACACAGCATTCCTTCAACCTACCATTGGTCTAAATTCTTTCCAAATTTCTTCATTGCGTTATGTTTTCTGCTTGACCATATCATCACATACTGCCTAGCCCTGTCATTGCCAGACAATTTATTTATAGACATTACGTAGTACTGACAACAAAGAGTCATAGCATGAACGGATTCCAACCAATGATCTTGTTTCTCCAAACAGTCAGACAGCAGTTCGTACTTTTTATGTAACGAAGCCTATAACAGTTACAAAGAATATTAATTCTAATGGACTGCCACTAGAGAGTTGAATCAGCTTTCTGTTTTATGACAAACATCAAGCGAAAAATGAAGAAAAAATTCCTGATATAAGGATAGTAAGGTGAAGATAAACTGATTGTGTTAGCACAGGATGTTCAAATAAAATTGTTTGACCTAAATTAAAAATTCAAAAACAGATGAAGAGCGAAAAAACTGCGCCAAGAAAAAACGATCCTGCTATTTGCCTGCTAAATGTGAAGCTCAAACTCCCTATTATGCAATTTGTACATGTAGCTATTCTGAAGTGTACCAGATAATACCACTTCATGTAGCAGAAATAGCCGTAATGAACAAACCTTGGTGACAGCTTTTCTTGCATCCGATTGTGAACAACACCATTTGTAAGCAGCTTCACATGAAAGACGTGCAAGAGAAGTCGCTTCGTTGATCTGATCACAATTGTACAACATCACACCAACATTAAACACATTTGTAGCATAATGAAGGTACTGGTCAACAACCATTGGAAGGCCTTTAACAGAATCCAGCAGCTTCATACCGCCAACCATGAGTGACATATAATCACGCTTTGTTGCAAGTCGCCTGAAAATCAGGGAAAAACCATTGTGAATTTAACCATTGAAAATTTGCAATAGAGAACAGAGGATATGGCTCCTTGCTCAAATCCCACATAGTGGTTACTGTAGGACATCATACAATGAGATATTCATGGATATGCAAGCCCACAAATGAATGCAGAATCTAGTACTTGGTGAAGCTGTCAATTGAAGAGCGACTTACAATGACATCATGCTATTTACCAAAATACTACATGACGCATTCTTCAACACTGTAAATAATAAATAAATTTAAAATGTTTGTCAGCATGAACACCACCGAAGTCAGGTTACCTTCCATTTTGCATCATCTTCACTGCTCCATGTTTCATAGTCTTCATGCAAACAGTGCTGATTAGGTGCAGCATGGCAAGTCTTGGCTGCACTACTGTCTCCCAAGTACTTCCTTTAACCATATCACTTTGAATATTGTAGCAGCATACTAGAAACTCTTCAAGAACCGACAAAACTTCTGTAGGGATTTTGAACGAAGTTTCAGATGGATTTTCTCTGAGAATGTTATTCAAAGTGCATCTCAGGTAGTTTATTGCAAGGCAGATCTGACTTTCAACAGACACATTTGAATCCAAATTCTTTATCACTTCACTTGTTTGAGCCAGTCGTTTTTGAATTGAACTCCACTTTAAATCAATATCATACTGGTCATTCTCCAACTCTTTTCCTTCTCTCAAACGAAAGCACAAAGCACACAAAAGAATTTGAATTATACTTTGAAAAACATGAGACCTGTTCTGAGGGATTTCAGAGCTTTTTGTCTCTTTTCCACACACACGATTAAAACATTGGAGAAGATCTTGAAAATGAGACGGTGTGGTGATCAACTTACAACAATTAATACATAAATCCTCCATATGGGAATATACTTCCATGCTCTTGTCATGGTGGTGGTTGTCAAGCAAGGCAACAACTTTGCTTAAAAGACTCAGAAAATACAATTGAACTTCCTTTCTTTCAGATGTTGCTTCAAATTGAAACTGCCTCCCCGCTTGCAAACCACGAGAAATTATCAAACCTAGATCAAGCTTAGCAGCGACTAATAAGTCAATAGAGTGTTCTCTTAAAGACAATGCCAAGCAAGCTTTTTGCATTTTATCCAAATTCTTCGGCAGTTTGATAGCTGCATTCCACAAATGAGCTGATATCTGTTTGCATAATGCTGCTGAGTCTTTAATGAAATTTTCCTTTCCCGATTCCACAGCCATTTGCATTATATTAAGAAGAGAACGAGTGATGTGAAGCAAATGATCCACGTTGTTGCTCTTTAACGCAGCAATGATTAGATGATAAAACAGTTTAAGAGCACCGGACACTGAGATATCAGGAGGAAATGTAATACCACTGGTGAACAATCTAGAAATCATGTTTGCACCTGAAAAATGAATTCCCATTGCATGAAGAAATATTTTGAAGCATACATGCAAGGAGTGTCTTCCATCTTAATCTTGGGTTAAACTTACCCAACTCAGCACACTTGAAGCAATCATCATGAATTCCATTCACTTGATTCTTCCCCTTTGACAGAGCCTCAACACAATATCTCAATAATTTCATACAGAACACTCCATACTTGCACAATGTTTCATATTCACCGGGCTTTTTTTGAATATGTGTCAATGGATCATAACTTAACATTTTCTCCAAATTGGCAGTATAATTCTGAAAAATTTAAATTTTCTTATTAGGTACATATATGTCAGAGCAAATAAAAGCGATATAAATTTATTTTACAACGTTTTGATACTATAAACCCTTGCATCATTTTCAAGTAATATATAATATAAATAAAATTTATATCACTTTTATTTGTTTATAAAATATTTTCAAAGAGTTTATTACATGTTTCAACAAAAATTTAGGCAAAGTATTTCCTAGCTAGGTTGATCAATGAAAGCACATATTCGCCCTACGTAAGACATGTTTATTTGAGCATGTTCAAAGGTACTACATCTGAGAACTTCGTGTTTATAATCTGCTCCATGAACTATAATTTAGATCGATACATCTACTAAAACATATAAATGAAAACCTTGACATCTTGTAACTGCCGACTCTCTTTTTTCAAAATATTATTCAAAATTCTCTCTTCCTCCATTTTACCCTAACACTGCCAGCAAAACGATCACACTCTGTTTTATTTTGAAACAAAAGTCGCAACAGTGACAGTGCGCAACAGCGCTGGCCGCCATGTTTGGATTTGGCGCCAAATGCAAAAAGACATTCTTCCGTCTTTCAAACGCATTTCGCCCAATCTACCGCACAAAATGTCGATAAGGAAACAATGGCCCCAATAGATTACCTGAAGACTGAAGACAAGTTCTTCAAGGAATTCCTTTTGACAGGAGAATTACTGCTAACAGCGTGCGGGTCTGGGCCTAAGAATACGAGTCAAAATGATCGAAATTTTGATTCATGGAATGTATAAATAACAAGTAGAGCAGCACCTGGCTCATATCCAGGTATCCAGGTAGTGGTTAAACTATAGTGGTTTATATTGTACTTACATGAAACATAGGGCATTAGCGAGAACTTGACAAGCGCTGTTGACAAGGATGAGGAACAACAGCACTACACGTGCAAAAATCATCATGTGTTGCAATGTTCATGAGAACAGTATGCAACAATGTTGTGCTCCACTTACTGTAATTCAGTATATTCAATTTATACGGAAGTGTTCAATGGTGTTGACAACTATAAACAATACATGCATGACAACATCTACAGCAGGCTCATAATTTGTCGTAGTGTAATTTTTGGAAGCACTAAATTTTATAGCAGCGCCTGTTTTTTTGTCAGAATTTGTTTATAGTAGTAATCATATATTGTAGGCTTACATGAAGTATAGGGCCATCAGAGGGAAGCTCGATTACGTTTGAGTGCAGTAGTGGTAATTTTGGAAGGCGCTAGAGCCTGGAGAAGCTCTGTCTATTGTCCTGACCAGCCAAACACTTTTTTAGCCATGGTACTTTATATTAGGCTTACATGAAGTATCTAGCTGAGGCTGAAAACTCGATAAGAGGTGACGGCAATGTGTTCAAGTGTTTTTTAAAAAAATTACAAAAAGTCCACCTTGGTCCATGCATCCAGTATTACTTACAGATCTACCCCCCAGGTGGAACTGCTGGATCGTTGCATGTTACGTCGTGTCATGATTTCGGCACAACGA
>JAODVQ020185513.1:0-35367 GCA_025400075.2 Phenganax stokvisi
GGTCACGTCTACCATGACGTCAGTCACGTGCGAAAATATACCAGGCTCTCCCTCCATACTTTTCCCAATAGTTCAAAGGTCATGCATAAAATTGTGCGAGGAGAGGGAGAGACTGGGAACGAGGCTATATGTCGTCTATGTCATCACTCGGCTGTGTGAGTGGCCAACACCATGTACACCAGTCCAATTTTCATTGACTTGCACGTGCAAAGAGTTATAGAAAGTAAACACCCCACAGTACTACAAATAAATAAGTATACAGTTGCCAACAGACAAATATCGGCTCACATATAAAAGAAAAAATTGACCAAAAAAGTGGGATAAGGTGACAGTACACATTTTCCTTATACTCTCATATACTAAAGTTAGCCATAGAGGTATGTATATACACTATATACCTTTTTAAATTAGTTTGGTCAAAGGCACTGTGCAATAATTATTTTCCATAATAATGATATGTATCTGAGCCATGGTACAAGCTTACTCTCAGTCTTAGCTGGCAAAAGTGAAAGACTCATGAAATAATAGACCATTTGGCACGAGGTTGCAATTGAATAAAGGTGCACTCACACAGTTGGTTCTCTAATGCACCACTGGTGTACACCATGGGAGGTATGCTGTGTTCTAGCATAATGACATGAGAAACATATATGCCCTGCTTTGTGTGCAGGCTTGAACCCCCTATATACCTATGGGCTGCCTTGGTATATAGTTCCATGCTTTCTTCTGTTCCTTGGCTAGGATAAGAGAGTTTTTCTTATACAAGAAAGAGGTTTTCTTATCCTGCAGTTAAGGCATGCACGGCATAACTTTAATGCATGCAACGTTTCCCTCACAACTTTTGTATATTGATAAAATGGGTCCTACAACAATGTTGTGTGGAGTACCAGGCATGTCTATTCAGTGCCTCATAGTTCCATGACCCTTGTAAACCGTTAAATAAAAAGGTTGCAACAGATATGTTGCATGCAACAAAGCTGTGCCGTGTATGTTGGCCCTTTTGGCTGAATTACAACATTTGATGTAGCTACTGCATATATTGCAAGGGTAATAATGTATAGCCATGCAAAGAGGATAGAATATTGGATTCTAAGTGCTCAGCTCTGCTCATATATACCACACCGCAACTTACGAACCTAGTATTAAAATAATGATAATGTATGGAAATACTGTATTACTTAATGTTAGCCCATTACATCATTGAAACAGTTGTATCTATGTAGTCATCCTAACTACTACACTCTACTTAATCCACACCAGGTCATATCCCTGTCTGAGTCTCTGTTACTGGAGAGGTCTACTAGTAGCCGGGTTTTCAAACGGTCTCATCAGATTTCACAGTGTTGAGACTGGGAAAAAGATGATTGAAATAGCTGCTCACGGACGCTCCATCACTGCCCTGGACGTAGCTCCTGATTCCGGACTAGTGAGAATGCTTATTCTCTCTCCGTCATATTAAATGTCTCTATCTTTGATTTAATCATGATTAGTTATTGTCTGTGTCTGAGGATAGTACGGCTAGTGTGTGGTCAATGACAGAAGGAGATAGGCCAAAGGTTAGATATATCATTATTACTTTGAAAGCAGTAGTAACTTGAGCAGTCAGCTATATAGTCAAGAGGGTGGGAGAGATGAGGCTATGAGGAGCAGTTGAGCTGGGTGCATGTACAACTGTGACTGTTTTGGTTTACCTGCACAGCCTGTCTTTCCCTCTGTTGGCTGTGCAGAATATAGTGTCATGCTATATACAGTGGAACCTCGTTAAAGTGAACTCCAGGGGACCAGCTTAAAATGTTCACACAAAGAGGAGTTTTACTTAAAGAGAAGCTATAGTATATTGTATGCTTATAGAAGGGAACAAGGTTCCACTGTATAGACTCTACTTTTGAAATTAGAGAGTGCTCTATTTATGTTAATCATACAGGTTGTTCATCAATGTAATCTACACGAGGAGGATCACTTGCTGTGTGGAGGGAGGTTTTGTGATCCCAGAGGAGACAGTCTAGCTCTGTCAGCCTATGACTCTCATTTTGTCCTGATTTACACTAGAAAACCAGACCAGTCACTTCAAACTACTGGTGGCAGTCATCCACCAATGTACACCTGACGGCAACCCAATCTCTTATTCCTTACGATATCAGAGCTCTGCTATATATGCAAGCAAGAGGAAGTATTGTTTGTACGCGCATTCGCACGGAGTTGTCGCGCATGCGCACTAGCATAATCTAACACGCGTGCGCGGCGCGGCCCCCAGAGGCAATTCCTCAGTTCTGCTAAATAAACCAGATAAGATATCCTAAAGAATAGATCACTTGTGCACTGTCACTTTTACAAAAGCCCTCTATGTACTTATAATTCTCATTCTAATGTACAGTTAGTACAAGAATACACACATCTGTTATATACATTACTGAGAATACAGTGGAACCTCTCTTTTGAGTGGAAAACTTGGGAACATGATATTCTGTATAATAACAGGTGTCCATTCTGGAGGGGTTACAAATGTATTGATCGGTATATAGTAAGTTGGGACATAGAAATTTGTCTGCTATATATATATAGAGGCATTAACTGGGCAATTCCACTGTAAGAGAGAAGAAATTGAGTTAAATTTCAGCTACATCATCTACATTATTATAACACACAAGATGAGGACAGTAGGGTGCAAAATGAGAAATGAAAATGATTTGAATGGTGATGCTAATGATACAGAGATGGCAGTAGATTATAGGGTCATAACACAATAGATTACATCATAATTACATCATAATAATAATTACTATTATACACAGTCTTATTAGCAATGTATATAGTAGAAGACAGGGGTCGTAGGGGAATGCAAGTACAAAAATGGCATTGATTGATTGTGGAATGAAAAAAATAGAAAAAAAGTTTATTGTTGTGTGTATATGAGAACCTGTGGAGCCAAACTAGAGTTCAGTTTCAATGCTATTAGTTATAACACTGCCATTTGTTGTGGCGTGCCCATTGGCTTTGACGCTGCCATTCTGAGCTGGCTCTATGGCCACAGTCGGTAGGCCATTTGCCACGTGGTTTCCCTCCACTGCCACTGTATCAGCCAGTCTCTCTCTGCCCGATAGAGAGAGCTCCGGGTTCGATCCATACTTGAGAGAAGTTGGAGACGTCACGGAGAGTAGGGTTGTCCCCGGTGGTACCTTCTGCGTGGGAGTGGGGAGGAGATAGGGAGAGGCATCGCTGTAAGGGTTTGGCTGGGCCGATGGGGAAGGGGAGGTTTTGAGAGGCTCGGCTATCGGGAGTGAGGGACTCTTGGCCAGTTTAGACTTGGAAAAGGCACCAGGTTGGAGAGACACGGGTCGGTCGGCGCCATGCAGTTTGTCCAACTTCTGTAGCATGGCCTTCCTCTTCTGCATCCGAGGAGAAGGGTTGGCAGATCCGACCTGATCAACGAGGGATGATCGGTCTACTGGAGCTGATGCCATGGCTAGGTAGCCCTATATAGAAAGAGACACATGTAGACACCCATACAATAGTTTATATCTATAGCCCCATTTACACGGACATCTTAAACCGGCTTGGAAACTGGTTTAACTTAAACCGGTTTAGGTATGAACAGTCTAAACCGGTTTCCAAACCACTTTGTTTCTACACACTTCTAATACTAAACCGGTTTAGGAAATGCACGTGTAAACAGCACATGGTTTATAAACCGGTTTAATTTTGTCCATGTAAACGGGGCTTATAATACTTAGCTATATGATGTATGTATGTTATAACATTTAGGCTGTAATAACCAGACATATAATGGTTGGCACTGAAACACTCCCTTCCTCATTTACAGAAATTACTCCTAGCCAAAACCTTCAACTCTCACTACCTCTACACACCATAAATAATACATTCTTCCTATTGAATTAGTACTTACTGTAAACCTCATGATTGCATTTTAGTATATTATACAGCATTATATATAGGAGAGACTCACATGTGCTGCAGACAGTTGGTTGTCAAGAATACTGACTATCTCACTAAATGATGGTCGTTTGTCAGGATTCAGCATCCAACAGGCAGTCAGTAGGTCTCGACTGAAGAGGAAAAAGAAGACAAGGAGACAAAGAGGAGGAGGAGGAGGAGGAGGAGGAGGAGGAGGAGGAAAAGAGGGGGAAAAGATGAGGAAAAGTGAGAGAGTGGAAGCCACGATATTATAAAAGACGTAAACAAAAATACATGCACCAGCTATGGGACTCAATAACTCATAAACTAAGGACTTTCTTCTAGCGACTCATTGATAAATCTATGGTCAAAAACATAATGGGTATGCACCTCTGAGATGACACCATGAGCTGGATCTCCCTAAGGCTCTTCACTTACAAACTTCTCCCTTTTTAAAATGTAACTGCTCAGTATACATATATTACAAAGTTGGCACTATTTTTCATTACTGGGTGGAGCAACACCAGTTTACCTTGTGGACCAGCTACAGAGTGGTGTTTACAAGGTATAATGAAGGTGATTAACTGCCCAATGCATGGGGAGAATGACCTAAAGGGAAGTGGCCTGTTCATTAGTCTCACCACCTAATAACTGTACTACCCAGTCCACCCACACATAATAGAGTAGAGCCTGAGCACAATTTGCTGGGTGCAATTATGTTTTGCTATATAATATAGATGTAGATGTGCTTCAATATAGAAGGTGGGATGAGGGCAGAGAGAGAGAAAGAGAGAGCACAATAAACAGTTGCTGACTCTTTCTGTCGAAAATTAGCCTCTATGAGGCTCTAAGGCATTGAACATCCAAAGTACAAAGCCATCATTACACTAAGGTTCGTCTAGGCACAAATGCATGAAATAGTGTGTAAGTGCTTGTCCTGGAATCTCTCTTCACACACATGGCCTCTGATAAATTGTGCATCTCACTCCCGATCTCACTTCAGGTATGGTGTCCGTTTCCGTGGGGTGTTAGTGCAGAAGTCAGAAGGTATGATAAAGGAATGAAAAATCAACTACTGCTTGTCTGCGTACGGGTGACAATGAGGCCCCCCTATAGGAGGTGGGCATGAGATACAGTGTTGACTCACAATTCATCACTGGTGGTAGGAGGTGGGACGAGTCTGTTGCCACATCGGAGGTAGTAGGCCAAGTGGTCACAGTCGTTTGCCTCTGGTTGTCCTCTGTAGGGAACCTCACCATAGGTCAGTATCTCCCATATCACTACTGCATAAGACCACCTACATATGTATACACATAAACATACAATAATCATAGTAAATAGACAGGGTAGGAGTTACAATGTGGAGAAAAAAGTTTGAGTCAATATGTAAAGGAATCATCGTCTTGCATGCATATTGCAGTATTAGCCTGTACAAAAGGATGCTCTATAGAGAGGAGACTGTTGCTGCCCAATTTGAAAGAGGACAGCCCAAACCTGTCCATAATTATTGTTCCATTTCTTCAGAAATCAACTCTATAACATTCCCTAATTTCTTAAACTTTAGATGAGGAGATTGAAGTGTCAGAGAGTGACAGGGAGTGTGGTCAGAAGGAGTCATCTGTGTCTACTCTAACCTCCACTAATTCCTTGAACTTTAGTCTAGCACTGTATACTACAATACAACTCCAACCACTTCCTATGACATAACCTGAGGTTACAATGGAGAGGAATTGAATACTCCCACTCTACAGGTTACTATTGGTGCCTTCACATTGATATCAGTCAGGAAACTGTCACTATTACACTCATTTTGAAACAGAGCAAGAATAGGGTATGTAGAAGTAGGTGGAAGTGGGTGAGACAGGCTTTTGTAGTGGAGAGTGTCAATATAACACACAGAAAAAGTAGCTCTTCTGTGAGTTGTTGATTTGTTCTCTTTGCATTTGTCCATCACATTGATTCCTGCAGCGGCTCAATACCAGGGTTTTCTACACTCCATGAGAAAGCCGAAAGGGAAACAAGCTCTCTAAAAACCACAATTTACATACATAAAAACACGAAATGAACACAAACTACTCACACTGTGAGAAACGGGACAGTTAAAACTATATTTTCAGAGTGGGCAGGGAAGTGCATTTATAGGTACATATGTACATACGTAAAGTAACTCACACATCACTCTGAAAGGTGTGTGTCCTCTCCTCTAGTGACTCTGGTGCCATCCAGCGAGCAGGCAGCCTCCCCTATAACACCATATCCCCGTAATACACATCCTAATCTCAGAATTCAATTTTCTATACTGACCGGAGTGACTTTACGATAGTAGTCCTTGTCAGAGAGGTCTCTAGCCAGTCCAAAGTCTCCAATCTTTAGCGTGAAATCCTCTGAGATGAGAATGTTTCTGGCAGCCAGATCTCTATGGACACACTGTATAGAAAACATTGGGATAACAGACAATGGGAATCACACAGATTGATAGATTTCTATGCATGTATGTGTTTATGTATGCAGAGTTTGGTTGTCCTTAACACAGTACATTAAAAAGAGCTTTTCTTGTAGAGAGGCTGTTCTAATAGTATGTACATAGGTATACTCATAGAGAGGTTGTCTCAATATAGTGTCCCAGCATCTTTCCTACCTGCATTCTCTCCAGGTGGTCCATACCCCTGGCTATCTGTAGGGCAAAGTCTATGAGGTCAAGATTGGTAATCATCTCTTCCATTGGAGGGGCAGGCTCTTTTTCTTTCTTTGGTTCGACTGTCATGTATCCTCCTACTGCCCCCGGCATCCCTTCCGGTTCCCCTTCGGTAGGGGGCGGTGCGTAGATGTACCCGTCGGGGAACGATATCATTGACTCCCTCATGTGTTCCTTGGAGTTGGAGACCATTAGGTTGGTAGAGCCAGTGGGACTCTCAAACACGTTGTCCTGACTAGCACTGAGTGAGGCTTGGCCACTGATGGGTGGCTCGAGTGGGGTTGTCAGGGCCTGAGGAGAACTAAGAGTAGGACCCAGTTTGGGCTTGGAGTGAACTGGAGTGGAGACGGCCACCGAATAGGGAGGTGGGGGAGGGGTGGAGGAGGAGGGACCGTTAGTGACTGTGACCTGCGGGGTGGACACTGATGGGAGCTTGGTTGGGGTTGTAGATGTGGCCTGTAGTGGAGTATCTGATTGTATGAGTTGAACAGTATCACCAGTCAGAACTGGTGGGCTTTGAACATTAGTAGGAATGCTATCTTCGACTGAGATCGTCACTGGTTCTCCTACTCCTTGAGCTCCCTGGGGTCCTCCATGGGGTCCTCCTTGACCACCTCCCATCTCCTCCTCCTTCTCCCTTTCTACCTCTTCATCCTCCTCCTCTATGATACTGCCAGCTGCAGCGTTATAGTACTCCTGTTCCGGTCTGTCTTTCCTCTGCTGTTGGGCTCCACGGTAACAGGCATAGTTAAATGCCTCAAGACATGGTCTGTACACACACTGGCTGTTGGGATAGAGCATGTCGTACAGGCTCAACCCAGCCTCTTCTTGATTAGCTCCACTGGTTCGCTGCGGTTGGAGGTGATTGTACGCATCGGCACCCAGGTCTTCAGGGGCATACCCTTGTAATTTGAGCATCTGGACGAGACGGCGGGTTCTAGCTGCCACCATTGGGTCATAAAGATAGGTGTTTCCTTCAGCTCCAAATCCATCTCCTGGCCCTGCTCCTCCTGCTCCTCCTCCCACTGCACCTCCTCCCCATGATCCAGGAGGTAGTTGTTGAAGTTGCGGGTAGTCTCCCATTATCATTGACTGACGAATGATGGCTCCATTGGACGCAGCGGCCAGCGGGTATGCCTCTTCCAGGGAGGGACTGACAAGGCCCTCGGCGTGGGCTTGCATCACACGACGACAGTAGGCCAGGTAATCCTTCATGCTCCCATAGGCTGCATACTCCATCAGTATACACAATGGAGTAGTACCTATATACACACAGTGAGCATAGTGAATAAGATTATCACATTACATACAATGTATCTAGAGAAACCAAGGATATTAGTATCTACTTTTTACCGTATAGCGGGTGAATTGCGCGAGCATTGTATTTGATGAAATGCTGAACTTTACGCACTATGCATATTAAAAATTGGCAAGTACTTGCACGCGTGCGCATCATGACAATTGAGTGGGCGCTAATTGGCAATTTTTAATTTGGCGACATCTTTCAAAGTTTGCCAAACGCTATACGTAGAACTATACTCCCTTTGTGGTTCTTTTGTGATACTTAATGAGACAAATTATATAACTGCACATAACTTAAAAAGGGTGGGTCATAATCAAGACCATGATTGAAATTCCCCAGCAAATTTGACTAAATTACGAAGTGATACTTTACTTACAGCATGTATGTAGTATATACCACTGTAATCTAGCCAACTACTACCTCCTTTGACATTGAACATTACAGGTCTAGCCTACTTGGCCTTCTGCAAGTCACAGCAAATGCCACACAACCACAAAATGCTCTTGGAATTCATTAGTACCCTGCTAACTCCAATACAGTTAGCATCGATTGAGGAGTCTCACTAATGATTAATACAGATGCCAAATGGCTGTAAACCCAATATCCCAGTTTACTACCATTCTTAGTATAATTATTGCAGAGTATTAGATACTACATACCAATTTCAGAACAGACTCCGAGGAGGTTGATGATGTTTGGGTGAGGCTCCATTGTCTTCATGATGTCCAATTCGGAGCGAAGGTCGTAATAATCTGTGTCTCTGAAATTCTCTGTCGGGGTAGGAGGAGGATACAGTATGGAGTGAGTAACAAACCCAAGATAATGGAGTAAGTAACAAGCCAAAGATAGAGAGAGATATAGTGGACTCTCTGTGTTCAGTGATTGGCCTCTATGAGCCACCAAGATGGTGTTCACCATCACACTATGATGTGCCTAGGCTCCGTGGGCCCAGTAAGCACTGGAGATTAAACACCCACAAGGTTTAGAGATAGGGGGAGTTGACTTGATGGTAGAGAATTAATCATGTACTTGAATGACGAAAAACTTTTTTCAAGTGATATATACTTTGAAAAATAAACTCTAGAAATTTATTTGAAATTGAGATTTCACGGAAAAAATATTTCCGCTGTTCAGTATGCCACCAAAATAAAATTGAATTTTCATGCATATGGAGTGGGTGAATTTATGTTGTCTGTCAACTGACTGTATTGCGCCTGCTCTACATAAATCCTGGGTGTTCATTCTACGAGAGCTTTTGCCCAAGTACATAAAAATCAAGGCTAGAAGGGCATACCATTGCATGTAACTATCTCGAGCAAATCATTCTCTAATGGTAATTGTATTCACTGTATAGAGCACAGTCAGGTGACAAAGTAAACACGCCACTCATAAAACAAGGTCTATAACAATTCTCTGGCCTAAGTGAGTAGGCTTTGTGAGTAAACTGAGGTTACAAGGAAAACACAACTGGCAGGTTATCAGTTCAGAATCACATTAGGTGGGTCAGACCATCTAATTGGGTTAATTGTGCTAAGTACTACAGTTCTAGAACAACCTCAGGGTCTATAGGGTGTCTGGAGATAGAGGAGTGTTAGGAGAAAAGGTGTCAGGAGTGGGGACTTGGGACACCTCTTTGTATATAGTCACTATTAAATTGATGGAATAAGAAAAATTGAATGATAAGGAAAGAATGGAATTTCATTCCACTTGTACCAAGGGTATATAGACAGGGGAGGGCATGCAATGCAATACTGCACGAAGATGGCAAAATCCAACATGTTACTAAAAGAATACAGACTAGTGCATGTCAACAGGGGACAACAGAGCTGGTTTGAGCATAGTTATAGTATGGCTTGAGCAGCGATGGCGTTTGGAGACTTCGCCGATCGGTTTTGCAGCAAAGGTATCTCGTTAGTACAGGTGGATGCGCCACACACACAGTCTCTGCTATTGGCCATACGTAGAAATCTCTGAAGAGTGGCAGTGGCGACTTACTAAAATCTCCCTCACATTACATACCTACTACTACTACTGTATAGATGTCATACCTTTCAATGTCTTTACTGCCACTATGTTCCGAGAGTCCTCACTGCAGATACCATAGGCTCTAGCTCTCCACACAATTCCAAATTGACCCTCTCCTGCAGGTGTAGTAAAATATATTATTTCAGGGGCAGTGAAATATCACACTAATTAGTGGTACACTCAACTAGTACATACATATAATACTCATATCTACTGTAATTAAAGTGGGATGAAAAGGAATTAGTTCTATTACTCAAGGGGAATCTGAGGTCTGTGCAGTACAATCTTAGGTTGGGTTGCACACTCTCATGATATTTGTACTTGAGCGTGTTTGGGGACTATTTTAGGTACATGCTAGTTTTATGCACTGTGCGTGAGTTTAATGGTGGAGGTGAATTATAATGTTATGAATTATACTAAAATGTATGCTATAAATGTATATATGTAGTAAATTAGTGGCGAAAAGCCAAATGTGTGGGCAGATCACAGCCTGTGTTACTTGTACATCCGCAAAGAGGTCAGGGTTAATGCACGTGTGAAACATAGCTACAGGCTAAATTTAACACATTTACAAATTTTTGTTTGACTAAATGCTTATTGTTAATGGTTGGTTTGTTCATTGTACATACATACTGTGTATTGCTACACTCCTCTAATATACTTACCTATTACTTCCAGTAGCTCGAGATTCTCGTGTGGAAACTCAAACTTGTCATACATAGGGGACCCGGGAGAGAAGGAGGAGAAGGCATGGTTGACTGCGTTGGCAAGCTGGGTGGCTGCCAGAGGTATGCTCATTGGTCGCATCTGCATGGCCTCGTACTTGAGCTGCCTGTAGCGTCTCACTCCAAAGTAGACGAGAAAGATGATGATGATAATGATGACTACTCCGATCACAATCACGGCACTGATGGCAGCTATGTTGAGCGAGGTCGGCACCGTCCCGCCCAGTGCAAACACAGACACTTCGGCGCTCTTCTCCTGACGTGCCATTCCACCCCTGCCTGGGGCAATACAAGAGTAGGTTCCAATCTGGTCGCTTCCCACGTTGCAAAGAACTAGAACCAGTAACTGACGCTGGAGCAAGGCACCTTCATCTTTTGCACTGTGGAATTGGAGGTAGTCACTGGGTGCGTAGTCGATTGCAAAAGCCACCGTTTCCTCGTCAATGAGATTACCGTAAGTGTCGCAGAGCCGCGTGAGTTGGGCATCGCTGATGAGTTCCCCTCCATCGCTATCAGCGATATTCGTAGGATCAGTCTCTACATAGCCGTTGATTTTCCTCAGGGCCTTATTGTGATAACTCCATTGGATACTGGCGTCAAAGTTGATGGTGTACGTGACGTTACAGACCATGTAGCTGTTTTCTTCAGCCGTGAGAAGTTTGTCCACAAGTTCATCTATCTCTGTGTCCACTTCCTTGTATGCTGCATTCATAGAGTACATCTAGATTATATTGTATACACACTGTAGCATGCAAAATCCCTTTAACTCTAAAACATGGACTTAGGGGGTAAAACATTCACGTGATGCCAAGCACATCCACTCAGCAAAAAATTACCTCATTAACTATGGTACAGCATGCATACACACTACATGAGTTTGCACAGATAAACTTTTGCAACGACTATTTTTTTGTGTTTTGTAAGACGTGGCAAGAATGACGACTCACAGGCTGTAATAATGAACGTGGCGTCTTTGGTCTGGTGATAAGCAGAGGTAACTTTCACAGTCCAGTCACCAGTATCTACTTGTCTAACCTCCCGTATGACCATGAAGGTTATGTAACGATTGTTAATATCCAGACACTCGGTGCGATCCACTCCGCCAGCCACGTATCTCTTTGTTGATATATAGAACGCGGAGTAATCGTAGAGCTGACTAAGACGTCTCTGAACAGCAGTGATGTTGCGGAGAAACCGATCATATAACTCTTCGGAGCATTCGAAGCAGTCGGGGCACTCGTCGGTGACATTCTCAGCCAATAGAGTGAGACGATCACTGTCCCTCACCCACTCAGTATTGTTTGGATGGAGCCCGGGAATGTCCCCAGACACACAGGCCACCATGGGAGAACCATAGATACCGCTGCTGTCATCATCAATCAGCATTGGACTTTGCGTTAAATCAGTAACTGTAGGATAAAAACAGTAGATATTTAATAGTTAATCAACACTTATATATATATGTAATAGATGTTGGTTGGAATTGCGTCATATTGCATATGCTGTAAGAGCACTGCATTGCTTACGCCCTATTGCATAATCACCAAATGTCATCCAGATGTCGAAGCCTCATTCGTCACACATTTTGTTGTCTCTACTTCCCACTTTCCTCGCGAATTTTTGGACCCCAGTTGTGTGTGTACTGAGTGCAGCAGACATTGTGTGTGTGAGTGCACATCAGTAGAAATGTATGTGTCATTATGGAACAGACACCCCCAGATGCTCTGAATACATCTACAGACTAACCAATGACTTGGCCAGAACCCCGCCGCCGCCGCCTGCTGCACGATTCGGGGCACACACGCGCACCCACACTATTGCTGGCCGGGGAGACCGGCCGTGTGGTCACGGTAAACTCACAGAGCTGGATGACCTTCAGGTTGTAAGTGTCAGTCTCTCCGCACTGTGTCCCATCACTATACTCAGTCCAGCAGGTGTACTCGGCCTCGTGTACGAATCTATGGACGTTGCTAATGTTGAGGTTCCCGTTGTCTAGTATGCTTATTGCATCAGTAATAAATTTAAAGTTGGAATCTACAGATTTTCCAAAAGGGGGAGCGGAGAATGTGATGTTGTATATTTGCGACGGAATTTCACTGGGTCGATAGAGTCTCCAGTGGTACGTGACGTTCTCAGTGGCTGAACAGTTGTCCTGACAGGTCATTATCTTGGTGAAAGGCTGGAATGCCACGCACGTACAATCTACAGAGAAAAAGAGAGAAAAAGGAGGAGAGAAGGAGAAGGAGAAAAGGAGAAGGAGAGAAGGGATGGGAAGAGAAGGGAAGTGGAGAAGGATGGAAGAGCTCTAACAGGAGGAAGGACACAAGTCTGAGGTTTTAAGCACAGGAAATTAGCACCTACAGAGCTACATAATTTCCAAGTTAGCCTCTCCAACTATTGAGAAGTTGCAGCTGAAAAAGATATCCTCAAATGAGTCATAGCAACACTCTACACTAGTATACTACACAATTGTTGTCAGTAATAAATCAGCCATAACTCGCTGATGAATTTGTGTGACAAGCTCAGCATATGATTTGGCTTGTCGCACCTTCGCCAATGCTTATATCACGAGCAGCCCTTGGCGCTTACGTAAATACTAGCGAAACACACACAGCCACCACAACTCCTGTTCTAAGCCTTGTTATTTTTGTTAAACCAGGACCTAGCTCAGGTAGGTATAACAGGATTAGTAGCTCACCATCATCGCTGCAACTCGTCAAAGCCATCCCTCCACCGGCCAGCTCCATCAACACCACCGCCACCGCCAGCAACATCACAGCTGCCATCATCGAGCACGAGAGCCACGTCGTAGAGCCGAAAGAATTTTAGCGTAAACGAAAACTGGAAAGAATAGCGAAATCAAAACACAGGTCCAGCTTTCCCCGGTTAGGAACAGAGCAAGCAAGCAGAGCAACAACGTTCACAAACTTTTACCGCGGAAGTTCCAAACACCTTTTATGTAGAGCGCTTTCATAGCCGCCCACACAAACACGCTCTCCTATATAGCTCTGGACCAAAATGTTTTACGGGTTACGGTATATAGCAAGAGCAATAAAGTCAGATGTGGAACATCGAAGAGCATGGTAAACAGTGATATTATATAATAGTATAATACACACAAAAGAGAAAGCCCTATTCCACTACGTTCCTTCTTCACTGCTGCTAGAGTCACTGCCTGAGTCTGAACTGGCCAGCATGGAGAGGAGAAGTTCTTGAACAAATAGACTCTTGTCCGCCCTTGTCTGTTCCAACAATGATTTCTCCTCCTCTGATGGCGAGGGTAAACTGTAACTGGCAGTTAGAGAAAGAGAGAGTTGAAGAATGATGAGTGAAAAGAACTAAAGCTATGTTCATAATTTGATATCTGGCAGATTAAAACCTCAATTTGATATCAAATATGGCAGATGGAAGGAGCAAATTCTTCTGTGCAATAGAGTAATGTATTATTATCTTTCCCAATACAGCTATATACCATAACAATGTTGTGTATCTGGCTTAGGAGAGGTTAAGAAGGAGATGAGTGAGAAGTGTGTGCTGAAATTGCCACACGCGTATTCAGGAAGCACGTGTTTACCCCCAAACAGAGTACCAAACTAGGAAACCACTAACAGGGCAGATGCTGTTGGTGCCAAAATACACTCATTTATATCAATAGCTGCCATGCTAGAATTGATCATCACCACCACACTTACACACTCACACCACTCCACACTCACACCACTCCACACACACACCACTCCACACTTACACACATGCTCATACTACACCACTCCACACACACACCACTCCACACTCACACACATGCTCATACTACACCACTCCACACACCTCTCCCTCCACACAGAGTCCCAAATTGACTGATCTTGCACATGGCTATATAACCGTTACCCCTTAAGAATACCTTGAGGATAGGGCCAACACCACCAATACCTACTCCAGAAGAAGAAAAAGTGGCCGGGGGCTGCGTTCTAGCCCCATTCAGGCACTCCAACTTCTCCCCCCATGCACATCAACCCTCACCCCAAGCACACACCCATTATAATATACTAGAGTCATACTTTGCCAGGAGAGGGACTGTCTTTGGACCAGAAACTTTCGTTTTTTCCTTGCTACTGCGAGTTTCTCTGCCGGAAGAACTAGTGGTGGGATGTCCTCTGGAGAAGTCTACCATATCAATGAGAGGATGAGGAGGGAGAACTGGGTTTTGACCTGGGTGTAAACAACATGCATGAGTTAACCAGGATTCTCTACGGAATTTAATGATTAGAATCAGCACTTTACATTAATATAGCTATACCACTGCTACGTATATATACTATTAATATACATAATATACAGATGAAACATGAATCAAAGTGATGAAGCAAGGCGAGACAAATACACAAAGAACAATTCCAATAACACCCAGAACAGCCTCCTTTTCAGTTAGCTGCTTTGGATGTGACTAGCCTAGATGTGACTCGAACACATGACTTACACAATACAATATTGAGTGATTGCTCTACATACTAGTGAGCTACACTTGCATAGCACTAGTGATACATAGCACTAGTAGTGATACAGCTGGTCTGTGGCTATGAATTTAGCCTAGTGGAGATCAACTACCACCAATCACTTTAGCATATAATGATCAGTTAAATCTATAATCTATAGTTTTTATCCTAATGTTCCATGCCACAATGCATGTATGTAAATCGCAAGGTTAAACATTAAATTAATGATTTTCCTTGAAATTATATGAACTACCTTCAACTTCCTTACGAACGCTTTCCCAGTCGTAGTAAACTGCTTTAAAGGAAGCCTGCCATTACGCCCCATGTATGGGTTCTCTAGTCATTGCTCAGTATAGTGACACCAGGGCTTCGGCTACTACTACTGCTGCTACTATTACTACTATATCAGATCCATCCATAGCACAACAGCCACTCTATCAATTAGGGCTCTACTAAATGAGGGATTGGACTACACGCTTAAAATTCAAGGGCACTTTGTTTTTGTAATTCATAAACAAAAGGGTCTATGCTCAATGAATATACAAGCCTCTAGGTAAAATTTTATGCGTGTTTTGCTGAATTTCCATTATTTTACCAGAAATGTCCATAAAAATACTTGAAAGACAATGATAGCAAGCACACAAGCCTCTGCAAGAGCATAAAAACCCCCTGTATTTTAGTTCTAGTACCACACTTTAGAGCTATACATAGATTGAAGCCTCTGATGGCTGTAAGTTTGCTCTGCATGTACGTATACAACTTATAGTATTATAGTGTAAGGTGAGATACGGAAAAACTAGCTGAAAGACTACACAAGGATGGATTCTAGCAAGGTTTGTTCTGTTACAACTGCAGAGAGGGAAAATCTACAGTTAGATACCAAACAGCAGCTGGCCACTGGACAGGAAACATGAATCAGAGATTTTCAGGGTGCTTTCTCAATGCAAGCGTACCATTACACGATCCTCACTATCAGTTCTACATTATACATAACACTTAGCCTAAAGACCTTTACCTCAATACACACATTATTTAATAGACTACAACTACGCAAATGTTACACAGTTAAAACGGGTCCTAGAGCATATTATGTACAATGTATGTTCTTGCTATAGAATAGGCTTTAGTGAATACTGCTGTCCAAAGTAACAAGGCGGGCTTTCACAAGGAGGAGAAGAAAGCTCACGAGCTGCTGGGCACAGACAGTCTCAATCTATCACTAAGAGCCAGTCACTGGGAGTCCTGCTGTGTCAGAATTGATCCACCAATGGGGACAAGTCATAACACACATTCATAAGGTGTCCTGGAATAATAGCATCTGTCTGGAAGACACTAGGTTTGAAATTCTTCCTACATAGACCATCATCCATCTACATCTACACACTAATGGCAACTGCAATGAGATTCACACTGACAATAAACTACTTCACCTTCTGTGGCAGCCATAAGGGAAATTTCTTGCCAATATATACAGCATGCCATCAACAACATGTATAAAGTGTACTATACATAAAGTAAAGTCCCTGTACGTAATGTCAATGGGAAGGAAACAAATAGTGCTCCATTAATATATCCTCCATAGGACCTCTTATATTCAATGTCTCAGAGATACGGGGCCTCTAAAGTGAGGACAAGAGAGAGAGAGAGAGAGCTGTCACTATATAGTCTCTTTAAAGGTAACATTAACAACAGAAGAAAAAAGACAAGGCAAAGGCACAAACATATACTCAAGGCAGCTACTTTTTTCATATAAAAATGAGCAGCTTTGAGAGGACTCGAACCTATGACATTCCATTATCTTAGTGAAGCACATGTTTCTCTACGGCCAATATTGTTGCCTACGAGGGTGGCATCACAGTTATAGTTTTACTTTGTATGTTCTATAACAGAGGCTGTGTGGTTATTACCTGATACATGATAGGGCATGACAGGATTACCAGAACCTTGCATTCCGGACACAATCTTGCGATATACAGTTCTCCTAGACGGGGAAACCCTCTCAAAATGTTGCCTCTCCTCCAGAAGGTGGTGGACATGAGCAGGCATGTCGGGGAAAAATCTCCGACCTCCAAATCCACCTCCTCCTCCTCCACCCGATGAGCCTCCTCCACCTCCTCCTCCTCCTCCTCCTCCTCCACCACCTCCACTAGTACCACTCCCTCCACCTCCTCCTCCACTCCCCCCTGCCCCTCCTCCTCCTCCTCCTCCTCCTCCTCCTCCTCCTCCCGCTCCATTGTTATTCCCTGATCCTATGGAAGAGACAACGCACATATTAACTAGAACACTCCAATACACTTTGGAGAAATATACCTACATCACAGAGAAAATTTTGAAAGGTGCAAATTTATGTTCACATATTTCACAGCACATCATTACATTATATGATAATTAAATGTAATTCTGGTGCACATCAAAATATGCATCAAAAATTTAACTTTCACTAACTCTTAACTTCAAAGAGCATCTCAAACCACCAAATATAAGATTTCCCGCTATTGTACAATACACAAGAAGAAACCATTGAATCCAGCTACACATCAACATCTACACATCAAACTGCTGTGAGTAATCCAGCTCAGTAGCAGTAAACAACCCTGGTATATATTACAGCCTCTCCAAAGGTTACTACAGTATTGGAAACCTTACCTGTAGCAATACCCTCGTCCACATCTTACTACAAAATTTATACAAGGACAAATTGACTCACAAAGCTAGTGTATATTTAGGCATGTTACTGGAATGATCGTTCTCTATTGCAGAGGTCTAGGAGGCTACTATACTGCAAGAATTATTTAGTGTAGAAACAGCAAACAAGACAAGTGCATTAAAGCTATTGTAGCAATAGAAATGTTACTAAAGATAGAACAAATCAATCAAGAATAATGGGATACAGTGAAATATTGCCATTTCGTTCCACTTGTACTAAATTTAGCCTTTATAATACTGCTACATTTCCTTTAAATCAAAACTTTATCAAGGACAATTCTTTTCCAAGAAAAGAATTGCCTTGGATGGGACAAGTTTACATCCGACCAGTAGAGTAAAGCTCTAGGAGCTGCACAGTGTCCAAGTTTGAAGTTAAGAAACCTTTACATACGTAGCTCCAGCATTTCATACTCTGAGGCTGCACCAAGGGTTTGCACTTGAGTGCTTTTCATTCTCTCATTTACGTATTGTGCAACTATTGTGCAGCAAAGTAAGCACTAAGCACACATTAAATTGACACACAAGAGATCATGACAGGTGTATTAGTTTACCTGAGAGTTGTGAGAGGAGCTCGGTGATGGGGTCCACACTGTCTTGCAGTGGAGCAGCCTCTCTCTGGAACATCCCCACATACCGGTCTAACCCTCCTCCCCGCCGTCGCCCCATCAATCTACGAACCCTGCTCTGAACCGTGCTCTGTTCGTATTGACCAGTCAGTCAAGGCCTCAACAAAATAGATTACGAGACAAACACACACACACACACACATCAATGCTTCCATACTATAGATCATCTTTATGGAGAATTTGGGACCAATCGTGTATTGAGAATTCAACACATGCTACATAAGTAGAAAGTAAGAGGTCAGTATTGTAAGTTACAGGAAAAAACAGTTAGACTACATTTCTAGACGACTGGGTTGTGCATTGATACATACAGTACTATCCTGAGGCAGGCACATAATGTGGTGTACTAGGAAAATCCCTCAAGTCTGATCTGGCACCAGTTGAACAAACAGTGAAACAGGTTGTGAGCATCAAATTACAATCTTAATAGGCTCATTAAACCTCTGACCCCGTTCATATTGAGTAGAGTAATTGAGAGACAAGGTATGACAGACGGAGACAGACAGAGACTAGACTGGGAGGAAGTGAAAGGATATCACTAATTCATAGTCTCTCGGTGGGCGATGTTCCATGGTTAAATGACTGAGGAAATCATCCGTGAGGTGGTTCGGATCGCCACTAGGATGAGAGGCACAAACGGGGCAGATAACCTCCTGGGACCCGGCCGAGTCGCTGTGTTGTTTGTTGACATGGTCTCTCAGCTGGCTCTCAGAGAACCCCAGCTGGCCACACAGCGGACAGGTATAGGAGAGGGGAGTCTCTACACTATGACTCTCTCCACCATAGTACAGATCTACAGAATGATATGATGGGAAGAGGAAGAAGATGTTGCCAAATAGAAACAGGCCCATGCACAATACTGTAACATAAAAACTACTGTATACACATACAGTACATTGTGTAATACAGTGTAGAGCTTCTAAAGACACTTGACTATATGCTACACTTTGACCTTTATAATAAAGGTCATTCCTAGAGGTCAATTAACATACTGTTTAACATTCAAGTATGAAAAAACAGTTTCCATTGGAGAGATTCTCCCCATATTAGGGGCTCTACTATTACATCTCTTCTGAATATCTACTACTACTACTACTGTGCTTTAGTAATAGAGACATGCTCCTCCTCATCGGAGTGTATACATTTAGTAATAAAGCCACCGTCTACATATGCTCCTCTCCATCAGAGGGTATACATAGTGTCATTCTAAAGAGGTTCTCTATCCTAGAGCTCCAGTATCAGAACCTATGGCGCAGTTTGCGCCTAACATATATACTACTGTGCCTGAGTTTTACAGAATGACATTAGCACACGTTGTACTCCTAACCTGGTACCCAGCCCGTTTCCGGGAAAAGAAACAGCCTGATACAATCTGTTTAATTGATCCCCAGATAAGTGGGGATGCTGGATATCTTTGGACTCTACTGCATAATTATTTGTACTGCGTTTCAGTCGTGTATTCGCATATTTTGTACATACGTTGCACGTCAGTATATCGCTGACCTTTACCCTCAATCAATAAACCTAGAGCTTTCAATGTATCATTTTGTAACTCTTAGCTCTGACTTGGCACTCCCTGGGACTGAAGGAGTGAAGGCTATCATCTCAGGAGGAATAGCTATAGATCCATAGGCAGTGATTGCTACCATGTTAGCAGTGATGTGGCATACAAACTGCTGTACGTAATGTAAATATAGAAGAGAGATCGAGAGCGTGGTAAGAAGCATACAGACTACGAGATAAAATACTAAATACTGATTTTGTCCTTTCTCTGTTGGCGTAGTATCTTACCAAGATTTTACGGACTATTACCCGCATGCATTGTACCAGGCCATTTCTTCTCACCTGGAAACGGACTGGGAACTAGACTAACACACTCCTCTCATTAGCAGGTTATAGTGTCACTAGAGGTTCCCATACCAATAGACCATTACCTTCAGAACATACTACTGTACTAGAGTAACACAAAATGGCATTTACACACTATCTACATATATTTCTGGCCTCTATGGAGGGTATAGTATCATTTTAAAGACATTCGTCTAACCCAGAGATTCCTACCATAGGCTATACTATCAGAACATACTACTGCGCTGGTGTATAACACGTACAAAGTGATGTTAGCCACTCCCATAGGTGTAACTAATACACTAGTGTATAGAATGATGCAAAGGGTAGTATTGAGACACAGAGGAGGAGAAATGTGGTAGAACTTATATTGTCTGTCTAACCGGCATCCATCCTTGTCAGGATACACTGCATGGGATGGGAGGTGCCGTGTCTTCCCGTACCCGTCTCCCCAGACTCATGACAGTCGGAGCACAGATCAAAGTCGAAGCAGAGGAGACACTTGAATCTCTTCCCCGTGAACCCTTCCTTACCGCACGCATCACAACTCACCCCTATAATCAGATGTTATTCACAACACACAGTATAAAACAACCGGCCTACTACCGAGAATATTTGTGCTCATAAAGTGAATTATGCTTAAAGTACTCACCACTGTGCCTGGACATATGGCGGGCCATTCTCCCACGCCGGTCTATCTTGGCCCCTGTTCGTTTCACTAGAGAAAATGCGATACTACTGTCAGGGAGGAGCTAGTGGCTCTAATTAACGCCCATTCTAGGTTTCCTCGATACAAAGCCAAGGAGCGCAGGAAGGTACTCCGTACGGTTAAGGTACAACCAAAATACGGACGATTAACGCTATAGCCCACCTGCTGTGGTATTTCGACGCTATTCTCTATCACACCGTAAGAGAGGAGAACCAGCATAGGGGGAGAACAGAAGGGAATTTTGTGCTGACAGTTACATAGTTTATTTTGCGCATGCGTTATGCTGGCCCAAAAGAGGGGCGTGCCGCCATAACAATCACAGAGCTGCAGCAGAAACTGGTGCTAATCTGAGGGAGCCATGTCGCTAACAGCAGTCACCTCGTTCGTGTCAGTCATCAGAGAAAAGACGGTGTTTGTTTTAAAGCTGAACGTGACTGGCACACAGCGAGTTGCTGTTCCCATCACTGTCATAGTCAGTAGCCTCATCGCCATCGGTCTGTTCATTGCTGTAGCAGCCACCGATGAAATGATCAAGGTAGAAGTGCTGTTAGATACTCATAGTAGTATTTGTAACGTGCAACTGTCTGCAGCTGAGATTGACATTGAACGGGACGAGCGAGGACAGGGGTAACTTGCATTTCAGTTTATTTAGAGGAGCACACAGCGTGCAACCTCGAATATCTGGTTCGGAAGAGCCAGACACCAGCACATATCTTATCCGTGAGTCTTATCTTTACCTTTTCATCTCCTCCTCTCTACATTATCACAAAGAGCTAAAGATCGATTTTTGGTTTTTCAGATGATGTATATGAAAGAGAAGACATTGCTGGTGTATATGCCACCATTGTGGCACTGTGTCTGACAACACTACTGTGTGGTATCACAGCTGGTCTCGCCTTCTTCAATACATTTGGAACATACACTAGTTGGCTATATGGTCCACCAATGCTCTACGTTCTGGCCCTAGCAACTGGTTAGTAATCTGCTTACCCACTCTTCATGTTATGTGCCCGAGTTCCCAAGATTAGGATCCTATAAATTCAGTATGTAGCTAAGTTTTATACTCTGCTTTCTATATATACAGCTTTTACAGGGTCTATCACTGTTGCTGCAATAAGCGATTATTACCTTTGGGAGCTGGATACCAGCTCATCTGATATATTGAGGGCAAGTCTCCCCAGTCATCTCCAGTACCTGGCATCAGTCTACACCACACATCTATCACTGGGGTACTCTTTCTGGCTACTGATAGCTGGTAAGAATGACATGTATGGAAATAGTAGCTAGACGGTATATACAGTGGAAACCCTTAGGAGTTATAAACAGTGCTTCTACACCAATGACCTCAAGATAGGGACAACCTCTCTACAAAGGACGAGTTGTTGAAAGTGTTTCTTGTCTGGATACTCCTGAGTACATTTCCAGTTCCTCTCACTGGAGACTGGAGAGCAGCTGGGCAGACTAAGACTTGTACAGTTTAGAAGTTTTGTACAGTCCATGAGTGATGATGTAGGTTACTCCATAGAGAAGACAGCACTTGATGACAGTTGCTCTGACCTACTACTAGTATTATAAGGAACACTGCCCTTGTTTTGTCCTCTGTTTTTATTCCTCAGGTTGTGTGTTTCCGTTGTTTTCATTCCTGATGTCCTGGCGTCTGGTGGAATTACTGGACGGTCAAGACCCCATCCCTCACGTACAGTCTCATTTCTCTGGACTTGAGATGACTACCAGCTCTGGTGACATGTACTACTAAAATAACCTAACTTATATATACCTGTGTACATATGTACTATATTATAGTGCTTATCTTACAAAGCGTCATTTAATATCTTACACATTATTATATTATTTTTATGCAAAATATCTCTAGAACATCAAAATTTTCATTTGTAGTTTTTTCAGTATTAACAATGATTGCACAACGTAAAAATAAAAGAAACAACTCATTGTCTCAGTATGTCATAATGGATGAAATTTATTTGCATTTTATAGACACTATCATATATTATAACTCTTTCCAGTACAAATTTTTGGTTCCCATATTATACAAAGGTGAAATAGTAATTATGATAGTGGTATGACAATTGCATAATAAAACAAAAAGGATGCATAATAATTAATATTATTAGAATCATGTGTAGAAAGGCGGATAAGCTAAGATCTGATTGGAGTGGGGCAGGGTTGGACTTCTCCTGATCCTGAGCGGGTGTGGCTATCAATAGTGCTCCGTCGAGGCCTGAGTTTGCTGCTGCGTCTCTTGCACGTGCCGGCCTCTCCACTGGTCCAGGATTTGGAGCGTTGTTTGAAATGTCTCAGTTCTTCCTTGTGGTTCTCATCCAACATCCTTACATAGCAGTTGGGCTCACATAGATCCTAATACAAATAAAAAATTGTCAAATACACACACAAGACAAATGACGGACACACAAAATATGTAATTGTGCACGGTAGTACAGAAGGACTAAAAGAGTGCTCCAAACCAATACCTGTTAAACTACCATGTACAGGCCACACTGAACATACACAGAGGAACCTCATTAGCTAAGTGAACATAAGAAATACCCCTTCAGCATGAACAAACTCTAATGTCCCTTCTATGTATAACCATGCACTATACTATGCTTCTCTTTAAATGAAACTCCTGTTTTTGTGAACATTTTAAGCTGGTCCCCTGGAGTCCACAAGGTTCAACTGTATACCACGTACTACTATAGCAGACTCACTGGATATTGCTCGTAGAAGGCCTTATAACCTCCCTCTAGAAGGTAGAGCTCAGGGTAGTATAGTTTTGGGAAATCCATGCCATTTCTCTTCCTGTCTACCTCTCTCAAGAACCGTGACCTGTTGTAAAGAAGAAAGAAGAGAAGTAGAGAACTCTGAAGATCATCTCAAATCTTACATAGCTGGTCCTCTCTTTGTAGAGAATTCGCAGTGGAATATGATGATCCTTCGCTTACTCTCTGTCATGTACTGGGGAGAGGTAAAGTACTGTTGCTGTAGAGAGTCCTTGTCCCAAATGTTCCTTGCTCCACTAATGTGTCCTCCTTCATACTCGTATGGATAGCGGCAGTCCAGGATTGTGTACTCGTCTATTGTATCATTACTGTCCTCACCACCTCTCAGTAGATCAGCCAACTGGTCCCAGAGTAGGGGAGAACAGGGGAGGGGTCCGTGAGAAGGAGAGAACAGAGGAGTCAGTGAGAAGAGAGGTGTAGGTGGGGAGAGGGAGTAAAGGTGTAATGTAATGAATAAAATTATATTAAAGAGCTCACAGTTTTGGGGCATATGCATTTCAGATCAGGAGCAGAACTGTTCTTACACAATGGAAGAGCATACATCTATGGACAGAGGATTAGAAATTCAATATCATTAATGCTAAAATGTAACAAATTTAAATTTTCACACCTTTGAATGATCACCAATCATTTCCCCATTATCACTTCCTACAATAAGAAATGATAAAAACATAACAGTGAATACAGGTGGAGCCAAGAGCAGAGGAAGGGAAGGGGGAAGAGGAGACAGGGATACTGGAGTAGGTAGAGCTCAACTCACCAGGAGAGAGAGGGGGAAAGAGAGAGAAAGAGAGAGGGTCAAGTAAACTCACCAGGAGAGAGAGGGTACATGCCATAGTGATCCTGAGAGACACCAAGAGAATAGGACTGGCTCCTTAACAACTGAGGTCCCTGAACAACACAATACTCAAGTAAATTTAATTAGAAATAGAGTTAGTACATTCAAATACACCTTTAAAGGTGATGGAGAGTGAGGAGTTGCATCTTGGGATTTAGAGTCCATCATTGGAAGAGGAGGCTTTTTCTTTCTTGGCTGATCTGATACCTCTGGACAGGGACTTGGCCTCTGTGAGCATTAGAGGAGGAGGAGGAGGAAGAGGAGATTGAGGAGCAAGAAGGAGAAGAGAAGATCAAAGAAGGGGAAGAAGAGAGGTTAGAGTCAAGGTTTTTGTGTGCTCAATTTGTGATAACCTTTAGTGATGTCCTTCTTGGCAGAATAGAGCAGCTGTCTGATCTGACCAGTGAGAGACGCTCTGAGACTCGTGGTGGTACAGCTGTGACAGGAGGAGGTTGACCATTGGGTGTGGAGTGAACCGGTGGCTTCCTCAGGGAGAATGGAGCCTGGGGAGAATACATATACATACTATGTACATACATGCATTAAAATAATGTAGAAACAGCACCCTACATATAGTACCAATACACACTATTTGGCGAATTTTTACTGGAGAGCTTTATCTAATATTCAAAAACAAGGAAACACTTTGCAAATGACAGTTCATTTTTTGAGATATTCCAAAATATCTCAGAGGTCAAATACTAAAACACAACATCAAAGAGTAGAATATAGAAGCAGTTTCCTAAGGAGCCTGTCACCACATACATATGTAGGAATGTCCCTTAAGTTTATTGCATAATAGAAAAGTGCTAAATCTAGAAGAGAAGTTCAACCTTACGTATGTATAATAGTGTAAAAGGCACTAGTTCCCTTAATATCACTTACATTTTTCTTGGGTACAGGAACACTGGCTGTGAAAGGGGCACTCATGAGACTGGTCAGCTGTCCGGGTAGGGAACTGACAGAGTCACCACACGACGAAGAATCTTCTCCTTCAAATACTTCAGAGTAGCCGTCACTCTCAACACTGTTCTCTCTTGTTGGAAGAGGATGAGGAGGATGAGCAGGAGGGAAGGTGAACTGCGAAGGACCAATACTAAACAGTGTTTTTGATGAGGTGGTAGAAGTGGAGCTGATTGGTGGAGTCACTCCTGGTGACATCAGACTCATACGCTCCTGAGACAGGGAGAGAGAATCATGGTCATGTGAGGCATTGAGAACTGATGGAATTTATAATAGTAGTGGTATTGCAGTCGCTACCACTTTGTGGCCCCTACATTCATGGACCTATGAGAGCCTAGGGTGAGCACTAGTTTCCAAAGATGTTCAAATTTTAAAAGAAAGTAAAAAATTGAAAAGTAATCATATTGTGCAATTCAAACTATATACATTTGACTATGGAAACAGTCAGAGATAAGAACCACACTACTTTGTAGGTGGTTTAAGTGTGTCCATCTTACCAGAGGTGAGTTGATCAACTGGAGGCTATTCCTGTGCGAGTCGTGCCGGGAACAAGGAGAAAAGGGGAGTGGGGACATACAGGACCCTGATGGTGTGGGACTCTGGCCACTGAACACCACTCTTTTACCCTGAGAGAAAACAGCATAAAATATAGTTTTCAAAGGTATGGTACGGCAATAACTAATCCTACCTTGTCTTCATAGGGAAATGATATACTTCTCTTTGCCTTCCTGTACATTACCATTAAAAGTAGTGTGTGTCACAGTAATAGAGTCTATTGATAACTGACTGTAGTTGTCTTGGTCTCCCTCTGCTGGTGGTTGTAATGGAGGAGGAAGAGGCGGTGGACGACGAGTTAGTGAGATCATCAAGTGGCGTCCTCCTAAATGAAGTGATGGAGTACATAGACACCTTACTACAGACCAATCACACTATAGGTGAGTAATGATCCACTACAGATGCTGTTGCCATAGCGTGACCACAGCATCCAGGTAAAAACTTCCCACCTGGAGATTACTCCACTAAAAATCATTATAGAGTGGCACCCTAGTCTACTGAGCCATATTGTCTCTGTCTTATATGTTAGTTTCTCACAATAATGATACTGAGGCTGTCATCTGGATATACGATGATATAGAACCACTATCTGGATGTAGACATCACTATAGCACTGTTCTTTTGTAAGGGTTTTTCTATTAATGCAGGTCTAGAGAGCCATTTGAAAAAGGTTAAACTGAAACTACATTTACAGAGACACCTGCACATGCTAAAAAAGGTATATTTTCTTTACATACCAAATAGATAGTGCCCCTATGCATACAGTTAGTACATTGTACATCACAACACACATACATCTGTTGCTGCCGTGTATTGTGACTGAATACACAACTCTTATATAAAATGATGTCAAGTCAGACTCAATGGTTTTCTATTGTGTATACTACCCTCTCTCTAGTCTCACAGTGAATGTAGGTAATACAATGCATGAATATATTACACTGCCTTGATTGGCTGACCTGGAGCTGCTGGAGGAGAGGACTACAGAGTCCTGGGTCTTAGGGAGGATTCCTTCCAGAGCTGTACCAAAATTGAGACAAGAAGACGACTCCATTGAGCTCACTGATACACTGTCACCTCTACTGTAGCCTGGTCACAGGGAGAGGAGAAGAAGGAAGAGGAATATGAGCAAGTTATTTCTATGCATAATGTTTAGTTTCAGGGTGTATGTTAGCTCCCAATGAACACAGTTAAATCAACAAGATTCATACGAAATCACATTCCAAGTGCAGCTGAGCAGGGATATTTACGAGGTTGTGTCTGGGAAACTAGGGCTACAACACAGTGTTATTTATGGCTGGAGAGAGCCCGGCATTTCACGCTCACTTGGCCACCCTGGCTGAGAGAGGGCTGGGTGTAAGGATAACATCATGTTAAGAGGTGCTAGAGAGAGGAGAGAGAGTGGTAGAGAAATGGACGCTAAGTGGAGGGAGAGAGGTGGCAATTGCGACAGATGCTTTGGAGATTTTAAACCACACCATACAGTGATTACATTCCTTAGTGACCTCGAAAGTAAACTTCGGTCCAATTGTTCAGTCAGAATTGAATGAATTTTTGACAGTTACTAAAACCACGGTAAATACGATGGTCTTGGGCAAGTCATAACCTTAGACCTCAATACAAACCCCCATTACACCAATGTAAGAATAAACTGGTGTTTGTTTGTTGTTACCAGAGTCAGAGGCATCCTGTGTGCTCTCGTCTAGATCCATTGACAGCTTCCTCCTGGGAGTTACGAGGCTGCTGGAGACAGTGGGAGAGATAGAGAGAATGGTGTAAAGTGACCACCAGATGGTTTCACTCATTCTACCCCAGGAGTAGTTTGTGTGTTTTCGTGTGTACACAACAAATGGCCCTTAACTTCTATAGCTGCCAAACTATTTTCTATGGCCTGAAATACACGTATGGAAGGCTACTTGCACTAGATGTACCTGTTAAAGAGAACAGAGGAGGCAGAGGTAGCACTGATATTGGCAGTGTTGGGAGAGAAGAGACAGCCTCCAATTAGACTCCCCGTGCTAGAGCTACTAGTCAACCGCCCTCCGCCGCCGCAGCCACCGCGCCCTTCTTTAGCGCAACTGGAGGAGGCAAAAGAGAAGGAGGAGGAGGGCAGAGTGACACTGCCATCAGCGAGTCCTTCGTCTAAACTGAGGGAGAAAGGCGGCTGGTGATGTTGAACTAATGAACAATAGTCCGTGCCGGCAGTTGCGGTGGACGATGACTCCACGCTCTCTGATTCTTGCATGCTTGACTGGAACTACTGCCTCAGATACAATGCGTATGATAAAAGAGAGCGTGAATCAAGGACTCTGCCGACTAGTGGAGGTGATTTGGAGCCGAGTGTAGGAGGTGCCGAAGAAGAGTTTAGATTTGAAATCTGGCGATCTGAACGCGGTATGGGCCCCGAGGCTGCTGATGGGTAGCACGACTGTTACTGCTGGTGTCGAGGGGCTAGAATATAGCGTGCTTGCCTGGACAAGCAAGAACAGAGGCCACCTTTCTCTCCCGCTACTTTCTTCCCGGCTCCTTTCAAAAGCGTGTCGGAAGTAAAGTTTTTATAAATGCCGCCGTTTTCGTTTATACGCATGCGTAGTAGCATTAGGCGGCGCGCGCGCGGCAATATTATGATGGCGGGAAAACATGGGGGGAAAGCGTCACTGACCACGTGAGGCATTCAGTAAGAGATATTGATACCCAGCATGTGAGTCAGATGGTTTTGAAGTTATGAATCAGCAATTGCACTAGGTAAGACGTAAACGCATCTAGTAGAAAAGGGACCATAATTAAACCTTGCACAATTTCTTTCATAGCAGATATATACCACATATTTAATGCCTAAGTGTTCAAGTAAAAAATTAACTTCTAGTGAGTATTACTGATTGATATATAGCATCAAATAAAAATGGAACTTGACAACGCACATGCGTACATCATAAGGACTAAAATAACATTATTTATAACAAATTTCAAGCTCAAATAAGTATCAGCCATACACTGTAGAAAATGTAACTGAAGACCAGCTTCTATATACTTGACTCATTCACATATTATACAAAACAATCTTGCAATAATTGTACTGTTTTATGACTTTAACATTTGACATCATATAATAAAGTTGTATAATATGTTATAGTTTTTGCTCTAAGATAATAATATATTATATTAGCATTTTTGCTCGTTTCATTCAATATGCTTCTTTGTAAAACACTGCTTTGACTAAAGGTCTATATTAATATAAGACTGAAATTATTTTTGATAATTAGTAATAATATACATGAAAATTGTGCAATATTATAATTGTGTGAGCAGATTTGAAATAATCTCAAGTACAAATTTGAGGACACACAAATGATGAAGATAATTATAATCACGGAAATTTATTATGGGTGTATTGGGCGATCAATAATATAATGGTTAAGATGAGGGAGACATTGTAAATACGATCTGTCCTGCAGGTACTAGAAAGTTCTTTGTTGCTGTAGACTCTCTCGGAGAGCCATCATCTGAGTTGACATCTTCCTGACTACCACCTTCGTGTAAACCAATCTGTAGTGTGTTCTCGTCTATCGGAGACACATCTCCTCCTGATTTGACCTCCTCATCCTCCAATACAGTTTCTAATGCTTTCGGTGATCCCACTCCTTCTTCTATTGCAGCTACCGGTGCCTCGGGTTTATCACTAGTTGATGTGGTGGATGATGGAGTGAAAGCCGAGAAGAGGATTTGACCACCGACCGACTGGGTTCCCTCTCCTCCACTGCTCCTCCTCCTCCCTTCTCCTCTGGCACTACCACTGCCCCTTCTTCCTTCCTCTCCTTCACCTCCCTCACCTTCTCCCCATCGAATAGAGAACTTTTGCTCAATGAGAGCAGCCTTGCGGCCGACGTACGTCACGTCAAACTCTCCGTAGCGTCTTTCTCTCTCCGGATAGTCTGAATCACTGTCTGATTCATCAATACCTGATGCCTGGCCCAGACTCTCCATTGATATGAACTGGTTCATGTTTAAGTTCTTTTTGGGTTTGCCACAGAATGCCTCGTGGACCAGTTTGCGTGTGTCCTTGGCTGTCACAATGTAGTATATGAAGAGGAACCATCCGAGGGCAGCAGTGAAGACGCCAGAGAAGAAATAGAGGGCTATGGAAGCCTCTCCGGTGATCATAGTCAGCGAGGCAAACATCCAAGCCAGAACAAACAAGACTCCAGTGATGGGAGAGCTGAAAATAAGTCGAACTGTGGCCTCTCGTCGTGACTTCTTCATCTTCCTCTTCTTAGCAGTGGTTGCTTCTGTCAGAGGTGGTTGTTTCTTACACTTGAATCGGATGTAGATACAGATGACAATGAGATAGATGATGAGGTTGAATAGAAGAGCAGTGAGTGCTGGGATTGCAAATGTGACCAGGAATACTGGCAGTGAGCTGATGAAACAACTGCAGGGAGAAAAAAGAAAAGCAAGTCAAAACCGGTAGTACACAAATATATAGTGTCAATTAAAGTCATGTGTGTAGCTACAGTAATTTACAGAGAGACTGTGACTTACTATTGGTCATCAGTGATGATCCAGTCTCTATTGAGCACAGCAGGAATAGTAGCAAAAGGAATGGGCACCACTGTGGGAGAGAAAGCAATCACATATTAAACACAGTATAACGACTATCACCTCGCCTCTGATTATGTAGATTTACGACACTACTGTATGTGTGTGGATAAGAGGGAGCCTTATTTCATAGGCACTTATGTGACACATGTAGGTTTGAATGAAGCCACAGTAGAGTTTTCTCTGCAGGAGGTGTCCTCTCAGAAGAGGGTCCCTATTCAGAGACTATACTACACTACATAGCTATGTACTAATGCAACAAATGAAGTGCGATGTATTAAGAAGTGATTGACTCACGCCATGAGGTAGTGGAGACAGTGACAAAGTAGATGTTAGACAGGTCACCCAATCTCTCGCCTAGAACAATCTTCCTGAACAAGAGCAGAGCCTCGGAGCCCAACCAGATGAGTGAGGTAAGAGTGAAGTAGTGGGTAAAGGTTGAGATCATGGCACAGGGAGGGACAATGTCTTGCGGGAGGGATCCAGTGTGATCGACTATGATGTGACCGATATAGGCCAGCATGAGGAAGAGCAGGGAGAAACATAACTGGGCCCTCAAAATAGTTGTACGACGCCTCCTCAGTTTTCTGCACAACACATAAAAACATTATCAAAGCCTTCATCAAAATGTAGGGTTAAATCAGAAAATTAAGCATTAAAGCATTGGTCTTGGGAGGAGGAACCCCCCTGATCGCAGGAACACCTGGGTACGAGGCTAGGAGGGATCCACCCATCCATTATCAGGGCAGAGTAAATGACTCCTAACTTCTTTGTGCTGGTTGTGAAACTCACCCAAAGGCCAGGAGGATGAAGATGGTGAGAATAAGACCCAGTAGACCCAACATTACACCAATCAGAGCGAGAATACTCATGGCCAGAGTTGGTTTCTGTCGCAGAGGACTAACACTTGGGAGCAGTGAACCCTAGTGGACACACAAAAAGCACAGGTTAGAATAGTGTGAATGGGGATTCTATTAGGGTACTATAAGCATGCATAGAGAGAACAGAGCAAGTACACCGTTATGTAGTTAGATAGGATAGGATAGTGGCTTACCCCAATCCCAGCAAAGTTAGTGAGATGAGTGCAGGTACAGGTGATATAACCATCCTTCACAGACTCAGTCGTACAGCCAGTTGTCACCCATTCTGAAGGAGAAAAGAGAAACAATAAAGAGAGGGGTCTCTAAGCACTATAGCATTGTATAAGGTGCAATGTATTGTATTGTATGAAACACTTCATGCATTGACGTTATAGTTAGTGTTATATATAATGTACCTTCTTCTTCATAATCCCAGGATGCACATTTGGTATCTGTCACACTCTGTGGTAACAAAGAGAAAAGAATGACACACTAATACTCAGAAGTTTTGGGGAGACTAGTGTAAAATTCTTTCATCCTCCCCACCCTACAGGTGTGAACAACCACCGGGCAATGGTGTATCAGTTTGAAGTTCTGTGTCTGAAAGCAAAGGTTATAGTGTAAGAGCCTACTATCATTAGGACTGTGGTTTCACCATCCTTATCTTGATGAGACTAAACTTTCAGTGAAAGGTTTGGGACATACTAACTAAGGCAACTGACAGACCTTTGGTGATTTCAAACAACCATTATACAGTTTAGCTCTTATTCTTCCTCTGAAGGACATGCTTATGTAATAATCATGACTTGTGGTTTTATGTACCGGGTTGATAAGACGAATAGAGAAATGGACTGGGTCTAACAGGTTCAAGATCTCGTGACCCCCAACAGTGGCTGATATGACAGGAGTAGAGACAGAACTATTTTCAGAGAAGATGTCGTCCAGAGGGAAGAGATGAGCTGTCCTGTGCAACGAGAACCAGACTCCGACCCGGTTGGCCTCCTTGTCTGACAGAGTGGCAAAGAGAGAGGGAGGTAGTTTGATTGACCCGTACATCTCTTCACTGCTCTCAGCTTTGTTTTCTTCTTCTGACACACTTAGTGGACCTAAGATAGACAATAGGAGTGTCATGGAATGTGTCTGAATGCTCTACGAGAACTATTGTACATGGGTAATAACTACCAGCTGTTGTTTGCAATTAACACTTGAGTGGAATGTTACGTTTTGTATACGTTGAGTGATGTGCTGTATGTAGAATCATATGTTTTGTATACGTTGATTGGTGTGTTGTAAGTAGAATTCTATGTTTTTTGTACGTTGCTGTGTATGTCTATAAAAAGCTGTAAGTTGTGTGTTAAAAAGTCTTCGCATAAGTATTGCCAACTCTCGGGCGCAAGCTCTCTACATCTCGTCGAAGAAACGGTCTCTTACAGAGGCAATGACCGAAAAGGAAAAAGTTGTACATTTACAAAGTCTGAAGTATGGTCGCAAAAATGCAGTGGTGGAGAGATTGAACCTAGAGAATGTGGTGCAGGATGTGAATGTTGAGGAGATGAAGGCAGAGATAATGACAAAGGAAGAGGTCTGAAACCTAAATACTTTTTCATTTGGCCAATCTCTTCAATGTGGTTGTGCATGAGATCTTCTAGTTTAATCAAGATAGCAATACCATCTCTCCGTTTAACATCAGTTCTTCTAATAGCATTCTTTAATTCCATGATGCATCGCTCTTGCCTCATATGCTGAGATACAATTTTATCATATACATACGCTAATTGCTCTCTGCGCATGTTCTGTACATTAGAGTCTTCTTCTGTAGATGATTGATGAACAAGTGGTTCCAAAAAGGGTTGCAAACACACATTAAACACAACACAGTTATCGACCACCAATGAAATAGCAGAATATTTATGGAGAATACTTTCAGGTACGTCAACCTTCAATTTATGAGCAATAGACTTAGGGATGAACCATGTGATGATGAATGAGCCTGAAACTATTTGAGCTACCATCATTGCACAATCACGCAACTTGTAGTGGCATGCATACTCTTTTCGAAACTGATTCACTGCTTCTAATGTTTTTGTTTTAGGCCATTTGAACTCTGCAACCATTTTTGTGAACCCTTCTGGTACTTCAACTTTACGCAGAGTCTGTGTCTCACAGAAAAGCTGTAATGGAACCATCTCCCTGAAACTTCTAAGATCTATCTTGTATTTCTCCATTTTTTCTTTTATCCTTAGTTCAAATTCCCCTATTAGGTAGTCAATTAGTTCATATGATAGGTAGTTTAAATGTTTTGTTATAATAGCAAACAGTCCTATGTGGTCAGGAGCTTTATAAAGCATATAAAGTGAGTCCAGAAATTGTGTATGTTCAGGAATATCATCCGCAGGTAAATCTGCCAGCTTATCAACTATCTTCACTATGGGATATACCTTCAAGCCTTCCCTGGTAGTCCACTTTAAGTCATTAAACCGCATTTCAAATTCTTTGATTTTGACTGCTATTTCATTATGAGACAACAAACCTTAAAGGGAGTGTAGCAAAGTGCAATTAGAAATGTAACTAAAAATAAAAAAATCAAATATAGTGCAAAAAATATTAGTTCACTCACTTGTATATATTAATAATGAAAAGCACAAAAGTGCAAACCCTCAGCGCAGAGAGCCAGGTTTGGCGTATGCTGCACTTAGAACAGAGATCTAACTAGCTAACTAATACTACAACCTCACAACAACAATGCAGGATATTAAGAAAAAGAACCCATAGCCCATGTCACTTGGACTGTCCATTTGGCCATAAGGTTAGCTAGCCTCGCGGAGTGCCTATAGAACGTTTCTAGCGAAGAAAAATAGCCGTTCTTTTCACCATAAACGGCTGTAAATTGTACGCGTATTACATATGCCTAGCCTGCATGGGTGACGGCCGGTACGGTGACGAACATTTAGTCTCGGAACCCAGGTTTCCCCTGTTTACGCGGAATTTGTATGTACAAAGGACGAATGACATGCGCCAGATAAAAATAGGCGATCCCGCGAAAAGGGGAATGCCTGGGTCAACGATCGTTCGCTTTTTTACTGAAGCCCATTTGGACACTCCGCACTAGGGCGGTCCGACATACGTCGGAAAGATGTCCGCTCTAAGGCGGAAGCTTCCGCCGTGAAGCTGATTATGTCCGTAAAGGAGCGGAGATAGCCAAGTTTCCGCTCAAAGGCGGAACAGGGCGGAAAATATCCGCAACAGAATATGAAGACCAGCGAATAGGTTTACGCATTACACCGTTTCTGCACTCTTTGCAAAAATACAGTCACCTGAAACAAAGCTAACAAGCTGTTAAATGATGATTATATAGCATACTCGGCACGCGCTGTTGCTTTTGATGATGACACAGTTATTAATAATTTCCTTGCCTTCGTTCAAAGCTATAGAGGTCGTAATTATGCTATATATTATATCAAAGAAAAAAGTAGCATCTACGTTAACAGACCAAATTTCTTGTAAATTCTCTTACACGCTAGCCTGGAGTATCTCCACAATGTTATTATTATTAGCGTGATTAGTCTTATTTAATTATTAGTGTAGAAATTTACCAGAAGAACAATAGCACTCTACAGTTATACAGCTATAGCTACGTGCTTGCTGCGCATGCTCCATCCGCCCTAAGTGCGGCCTCCGCCATAGCGCGGACCGCTTCTCGTCGGTCCGGCAGTGG
>JAODVQ020185514.1:0-14454 GCA_025400075.2 Phenganax stokvisi
CCTACCGTTATAACGGGTTTGTAGGCTTTCTGGCAGGCATATAAAATAAAGTATAAGATAAAAGTAGGACTAGAATTTTTTAAAAAGTAGGAATGGAATAGAAAAAGTTCAAAAAAGAGGGAGAAAAGTTGGACAACGTTAGTGTGGCAGTAATACGTTGGTGTGGCAGTAATGCACACATATATAACTTGATCTCAAGTTTGTTAAGTGAACATGTTTATAAGAGTCAAAGACCGTGGAAACATTTTAAAGTGGATGAGGGGGGCACTAACAGAAAAGGGCATTTTCTCATAAAGTAATAATTCAATACTAATAATTCAAAAACTAATTATGCCGAGGTTCAGACTTGTGCGAAGACAGGTTAATACACATAGTGATGCTGGACAGGCCCGGAGCTACGGGGTGGGTGTGGGTTTGGGGAGGGATGTCACACCCCCCCCCAGAAATTTTATCCTGAGTTCAGTCGGCAGAATTTCTAGTTTAGTCGGTAGACAAAGTATTTTTGACGACTGGCAAACCAAAAATTACTCGCAGTCCGTAAAATATTCCAGATTCGTCTTTGCGCAGCATGACAGATTTTAAATGAAGTTGATGTACATTTCATAGGCAAAACCACATCCAGAGTGTAGTCGGTACAAGTCGGCCGGTCAGTCGGCTTAGATATCGTGACACCCCCCCCCCCCTATAATATATCCTGAGGACGGCCCTGATACTGAATTTTGATCCTAGTGCCTTACGAAAATTGAAAACTTCATAGTATAAGATAATGGCAAGATTTCGTGGGTTATACTTAGTATGATTATTAATTACAACAGCAATGTGACATTTTGCTGCTTACAAATCTCTATTAACATCGTGTAGCTACTCCTGTTTCGTATTTTTTGGTTCACAACATTTAAAACGCACATTAGTTAGCTACTCAAAGAAGGGCATCTCGGCTGAAAAAAAGGGACACATCTTGGTCTTGGGGAGGAAACTGTGTTCCAGTGCCCCCCGTTCCACGGCTTTTGATGAGGGTCTACATATCTGTTTATAATGAAAAAATCATTCTTTCAACTTGGTTCAACAAAATCATGATTTTTCAATATCATTACAGTTTAAATAAAGTATGATGTTAAGAGAAAAGTAGGATGAAGTAGGTACTGGCATAGGTTGCGATCGTGTGACATTTGTAAATGGCATACTGACTTGGTAAAGTGGAATGAGCGTGTGCCTTATTTATTGTCTTATCTGTTTTCCCTTTCATCAACCCGCGTAGGTCCGGTGGTGTACGTAACTCCATTGGATTCTGAAGAAGAGATAGTTTCTGTTCGATAATGTTTATGAAAAATAAATAGATGGTGTCCCGAGATATATTGGATTCATGAAAGATAAAGACATGGTGTGATTTTATTGTTTATACAAGTTAATAAATGTATGCATGATTTACAATTGGTGCGTTTTTCGTAGTAAATTGAGTGAAGTTAACCTAAAATGTAGCTATGTACATTGATGGTGATGCAAAATTGCACAGTGCTACCAAACATGATTTCAACACATGCAGTGAACATTGAACTCACTCCGATGACTGTGTCCTTTCTTTTCGTATGTTTTCAATTGTACGTAAGTATATATTTTTTGGAAATGTGCTAAGTTCATTGTATTTTTAAACTGAAGATGGATCTTTAAATATTATCATCATCATTCCCACTCAAATAATTGACGTCGAATAAGAATTTTTTGGAAAAAACTACGTCAATTTATTTGTGCATGAACATTATATACGTATAAACAAATTGACGTAATGTTTCCACAAAATTCTTATATTTGTTCAAGTTGAAGTTACAATCAGGTTATTGAGCGTATCGACAACGTTAAGTACGGGTTATATGCGTCTATTTGGTCGCAACGTGTTGGCAGAATTCACAGAGTTGAGCAACTTCAGGCTCGTAGCATTTGTTCTGTTGGGTCAATAGAGAGACTTTAAGATTTTATCACGCGAGCTCAATGACGTTTCGTCAAAATAAGCACTTTCATTTTAAATACAAAATCAAAATCGCCAGAAGGTCCAGTTTTTGTTGTTATAGCAGTCTACTTATAAAATTATATTGCAAATCATTTTTGAATATGCGTAATCCCTGACCTAGATATAAGCATTTTAAGTATATACGGTATACTGTATCATTACCGAGGTGATTGCGTAAACTGGACGTAAATATATCATCTACTGCAAAAAATTCTTATTTTTAATAGGTGGGTGCAGTGTGGTGTAATTGTTCGCTTGTGCGTGATCAATTCACGCCTATTAGTGGAACGAAGGCTTCGGGAATTGGTCGAGAAGGCAACATTGAATGTTTGGAGTTTTATAGCAACACTAAAACTATTTGCGTCGAATATAGACTAAAATGAATACATGAGTATTAATAAAGAAAAATGCGTTGCTGTGATTACACAGATCATTTGTTGAGCAACAATTTCTATTTAGAAACCTTGAATCTATGTAGCTAATAATGTGTGCAGTTTGCTGTTATGAACACGTTAAAATGTAAAAAAACTAATTACACATTAGTCCTGCTATAACGTTTTAAGCTCCTTTACTTGCATGAGTTTACGACCGTCAAAAAAACTTGTCAACACGAGCAAGTAAACTTCTCAAGGAACTTTATCAAGGAAAAATTGCTCATTTGCCCAGGAGTTTAATATACTGGAGAGAGAATTGAGCTTAAATTTATATCATTAAGGCAAGCTATTAAGAATGTTTGATATTGAATGCATGTAATAAGTAAAAGCTTGCTTTTAAGCTTAATTTGTGTCTGTTTAACTCAATAAGTACTTTTGGCAAACTTTACTAAGAGAAAAGTCGTTATAAATTTGTTGCTGATGTGTCCTCTTCTTCTACATCCATGAAATAATTGAGGTAGACTGACTCGTCATCCACCGTTTCTTCTTCAAAAATAACCGGAAGATAATCCTGAAAAGCACGAGATTTTCTTTGATGAGTTCCCTTGCTTGTGTGTAGGACGAAAATGTTTTTCTGGACAAAATTCTTCATTCTTACCGATCTTTGTTCCAAGCATTCTTCAAGTTCTTTTTCAATTTCAGCAAAATGAGGACGAACTTCTGGCATTGGTTCCCAACATTTCCTCATAATTTCATAGCTGCAAAAACAAATATCTGAAGAAAAAATTCGCCTAAAAAGTTACATCACAATTACAGCACAACACAAGATACAAGATACAGTACAATCCCTGATCTTGAAGTAGACACCGTAAAATATTTGAGTTACTTTGAGTAATTGTACAAAGCTTACATTTCAATAGGAGTCGCTGATGGTCGCTCTAAACGAAATCCATCCAATAAAAATCGAAGCAGATCTCCTCCGCCAATCCCCGGATAAGGAACTACACCTGTAGAAGCAAAATGTTTTCAGCTAGACCGATTTTCGCTCAAAAAAAATATCCACAGGATTGGAACAGATTGAAAAATTTCCTTTGTATTAAATTCAATAGTTCCAATCCAGAGCACAAAGAACGAAAATCTCTCCCAGTCCATTCCAATCCTGTGAGTAACTTTTCTCTTGTTTTAGTATGGCGAAAGCTGGGATCTTTTTCATAATTTTATTAAGAATATCAGAGTAATTTCACCTGCAGTTTCGATCTCCCAGAAGAGAACCCCAAAGGACCATCTAATGATACAAATATAAATTTTTACAATCGAGTATCAAGTTTCTTCGATGTAGTTCATCAAATGGCGCTTCAGTGATCTCAGAGATAACAGACTATACGACTATACACATATCCGACTCAGGCGTGAAGCCTATGACTTTGGCCAGGGCGCTGTAAAACACGGGCGCTGAAACGTGCTCATTGCGCGCTGATCCTTGCGTTATGCAGAGGAGACTGGCGCGAATGCGTATTTGGCGAGAAATGCGTGATTTATGAAAAGCATTTTAGTGAAGAGGACTTTCTTAAAAGCTTTGAAATAAGACTTTACATTGAAATGTTCGGCAAAAACTTGAACTGATATATCACAACGTTTTCAAAATATCTGTGATATTATTAGAAATGAAAAAATCCTAGGGCAAAAATTAATTTTAACCCTTTAAATTATTCTTTGTTGATTCGTCTTGGCAAATAATTGTGCGGCTTTTTTCACAATATGACAATTCCTGAGAGCTACAGACCTTCCCCAACTTGCATTGTTTGAATTTGTTTCAGTCAAGAAATAACAAATTTCCAAACAAGAATTTGCTTAAAACTAACATGCTTTATCACTCAAAAGCTACACGATATATTCGTAAATAATTGATTAGTTATCAGAACAACTGAAACTCATTCTACAATAGATACTTGGATGAAATGTTTAGTTTGTAAAGGAGCTGCCCATCTGTATTATTATACTCGATGGTCAGGATATTGCCAAAAGTTTCTACTTTCGGCAGCCAGCAAATTCATGCTTTTTCAATTTTTGCAGGAACACTTAAGTATATATGTAATATTTGGGTGTTCAGCTTTTGAAAAAACTGAAAATGATAACCGTCTTTCTTGTTTTCGTGCATAGTTTCGACTTCGTTTCGACAGGGCCAAAGTCTACAACAGTTGTAAAACCATTGTCGGGCAAAACGTAGGGGGGAAAATCGAACTTTTCGAATTTGTATTTGCACTTCGTAAACCTGAGCAAAGTTTTGAATATTTGTGTAATACTTGGGTGTTCAGATTTCGAAAAAACGCAAAATGATAACCGGCTTTTTTGTTTTCGCACATAGTTTTGACTTCGCTTCGACACAGCTTCGTCCTTGTTCATTTTAACATTTGCAGAATATATAGTTCCACAAGACCGGATCTCAAGGATTAGTGAAATATAAATAAAAGCATATGTAAACGAGTATACCTGACTGCCATACATAGCCCATACGCATCTTCTAGTTGTAGTTTTAGAAGAATGTAAGTTCTCGGTGAAAAGCATTGACTATTTTCATGCCCCTACTGTGTGTGATCAAGTCGTGGAATGTCGAATTTAGTCACTGGAAAAATCTAACTTGGTTGAAATAAAGCTTGCCATTTCCAGTGCCATGATTAAAGATTCTGGTTAAAACCATTATCAGAAGTGATTAAAAAAACTCGAACACACAAATTGTTTTTTTTTCCAAGTCAAACAGCTCTCACAACCACATCAACGCAAAAAATGTTCGGGGGGATACGTGCATCACTCAAAGATCAAGGGCGCCATAGCCGTTTCTGCACCCGTGTTTTACAGCGCCCTGCTTTGGCACAAATCCTTTGCATTCGGTCATGTTCCTAGCAAGTGCCTTTAAACGCAAACCCTCGCCCCCAGTCACAATGTCGAATTGTATGTACTCAGGGGGGTGATTCTCTCTTTTGAGGACATTTGCTAGGAATATGGCGGCCATGAAAACCGACTTGTGCTATTTCGGGGCAGCCGGATATCTGTTTAGTCTTTAATCTATGATAATGTAATGTATAACGCACACGTCACTTTTTGATGTATACGTTGCGTCTTCCAAAGAATCGATAGCCATCCATTTTACAGGCAATTTTCCCTGGAATATAAAAGAATATTCGAACCACGAAAAACTTTGGTCAAGTCTGCAAATCATATCTTTAATAATACGCGTTCACCGTGAGCAAAACTAAAACAAAACTTTGCAGCGATCTTCTTGGAAATTTCTCTTCTCAGTATATCTCTTTCTCACCCCAGTATTCTTCTGGTAAAGTCGGTCTTCATAAATGTCACGAGATAATCCGAAATCTGCAATTTTAGCAATTTTATTTTCGCCCAGCAAAATATTTCTGGCTGCCAAATCTCTGTGAACAATCTACAAAAACAATACTGCGAGTTGTCTTTGACAAGCTCACTTGCTCGTGTGTACGATGAACTTTTTTGTAGCATTATAAGCTCCACCTTTGAGTTACCTTTTCATCTTCTAAATAATGCATTCTTTTCGACACATCGTATGCTATCCTCACTCGCACCGATAAATCGAGGTCTGATACAAAGCCCACACTTTCTTCTGAATTATTCTTTCGATTTTTTCTCAGAAAGCTTAATAAGTTACCGTTTTCACATAGTTCAACAACTATCCATAATGGACCTGAAGTGTTAAACATTAGAAGTCAGATATCTAGCAAAGCGCAATATATGAACAAATGTACATCGAAAAAGGCGTCACTTGTATTTGCGGTATACAATCGGGTTTATCATACCACCATTTGCACAGGCGCCTATCAAATTCACCACATTTGAATGCCCTGAAATCTCAGCCATCAACTTCAATTCTTTGAAAAGCTCTTTCCGATCCGTTTCCGTTGCATTATCTGTAAATACAAGAAGGTTTAGAGGACATAGTATGTCCAATGAATATCTTTTCGATATAAATAGGCTTGCATAAACATGAACAAAAATGAAACTAAAGACTTTTACCATTTTCCGAACGGCTGAAAATTCAATGATTAAGTCTTCACCTCGCACAACTTTACATAAATGTGAACAAAAACACAGAACAAAGCCTTTTGTCAGGTCTTGAAACCATACGTCAACAAATATTTCTTTACCTTGCACAAGTTTGCATAAAAGTGAGCAAAAAGATGGAAAAAAGACCGGTCAAGACTCCAAATGAGAACTCCAACGACTATGTAATCACCGACACAAGTTTTTGCAACCACAAAAAGAAGATAGAACAACGACTTAGGTCAATTCTCCCAACCATTTCTTCAATGGCTATATTTTTCTTCACCTTTTATTGTTTTAACAGCAACTGGAATAGGAGTGCTTGCTCCTTCTTTCAACCACGAGGCTCTGACCACCAAACCAAATTCTCCTTGGCCAAGCGTATCACCCATAGTTAACGATTCGGGCGAAATTTCCAGCCATGCGTACATATTTGATTTAGGGACGGCAGGAAGGGAGCGTTGGGAACGCTGAAAGAATATTAAAACAAAATAATGGATACAAAAATTTATAAAATGAAGTAAGAAGTTACGATTCACTACCCAACGTTTCCACACTTCTGTCTATTGCTTTCATCAAACATCATCACAACTTTGGTTTAGAAAAATGAATGCAACTTGACACGAATCAAATTTACACTTAATTCTTCCAGCACCAGAATATTATCTGGCTCTCTTCTCATCTTGCGACGGTGCACAATAGCAAGAATTATTGTTATAACTGCTAGTACAGCTAGTGGGACAACAACAGCTATTATCATTTTCTGATCACTGCTACCATCATCTGAGAATAAAAAAGTAAAAAACTTATCTAAAGGCTATTTTCTACTTATGTAACTATCTTTTCAATGATTATGTCTTCATCTGGCACAAGTTTAAAAAGCATGAACAAAAGACAAAACAACGACTTTGGTCACGTCTTCAAACCATATCTTCAGTGGCTATGTGTTCACCCGGCACAAGTTCACATAAACATGAAAAAAACGATATAGTCATTTGCATGGTGGAGACATATAATTCGTTGAAGGTATGGTATGAAAATTTAACTAAGGTGAAAACGTGGACTCTGGAAATATGATTTGAAGATGAAGTTATCATGTTGGAAAAAACTTAGTATAATAATTCAGAGATTTGTGGACGCTCAAGAAGTTTTACATATAAGGTTGCAAGTCATTATAGAAAACTTAAAGTTTGTCAAGTTTCCAAACCATAAGTCTTGATTGAAGTCAAACTATACGCAATGAAGTGACTTAAAACGTGTTTCTTAGGCGGTCCAGTAGAAAACCTAAATTTCGGTAAGGCACATGTTCCTGATAAACTGGATTATTAATGCTCAATGTTCTATCCTCAAAAACTTCACACGACGACTGCCAATTGCACGCTTTGCTTTACCAATACACAGAACAGCACAGTACGGACTTCTGTTCGAACAACTTGGTTTTTGAATAATCTTTATTACTCGATCATAGAATTGATGAAAGACCATAATGTCTTGCTCTAAATGCAAAACGTGCTTTAAACGATTTGTTTCACTTGCAAATTGAAAAATAGTCTCTAATGTATATTATGTTGTATAAACACTGTTGTTATCAATTTTTTAACACATTTTTTTCGACCCTAAAACGTCGAATCGTCTTGAGACTTCGCATGCAGATGTATTTTAGTAAAGTTTAAATAATTCTTGAGGTTTCACGTCTTGGTTTTGTCTTGAACTTTAAATAACTCAGAGAATGTAAACAAAAATGTGCTTTTTTTCTGATCCTGCATTGTTATGGTCGTATTTTTTGTAAATTTTTGCTATTTTGAGCTTGTTTTAGTCTTTGAGTATTAAATTCGTGAATAGTTTGAAAAAAAAATTTCAAAAGGACTGGGTCTTGATATGCTTTGGACATTTGACTAAACTCTTTGTTTCATCTTCTTTTCATATCCATGTAAACTTGTGCATAGTGGAAAGACATTGTCATTGAAGATATGGTTCGGAAACTTGACCATGTTCTATCTTTTCGTTCATATTCATGTAACTTGTGCATATATAGTGGAGACATAGTGATTGAAGACATCGTTGGGATATTGACCAAAGTCTTTGTTCGATCTATCCATTCATGTTCAGGTAAACTTGCGGGCGGTGAAGACATAGTCATTGACGAGATAGTTTGGAAGAATAACGCGTACCTTCACGCGTAGTGTAAACTCAACTGCCACCACAACTAATACCTGGTCGCTCATTAACATCGTCCACATTTATTTCAAGGTCCACACCGGCCTCCAATGAGGGGGATCCATTATCCTTAGCCCTGATTTTCAGTAGATACGACTTTTCACTTTCGAAGTCAAGTGACTTTCTTAGAACAACGTCACCGTTAGAGGAATCAATCTCGAACAGTCCTGCTGGACCACTTGAAGATAATATACTATAAGTAATTCTACCATTCTTCTCCGAATCATCGTCCGTTGCGACCACCTTAAGGTAAAGATGTATTAAGCTATATTTAAACTGCCCAATCACTTCCTGAGCGATACGAATTAGACCTAACTTCCATATGGTTGTAATTGTCGTAAAGACAGAGTTGCGATCTTTCTAATTAGTCGAAATGGAATAGTTTCAAATTAATTATCAGTAAAGCAACTATTATTAGAAAATATGTATGTTTTCTATGAGATTTATGGCTAGGAAGATAGAATATTTTGGCTCTCGAGAGATATCATGACTCTTCGCTTACCAAGATTTACGAGCATATGGAAACCAAACATCAGTAAACATTTCAGTGCAAGATGTCGGTGAACTACAGTGTGTGTCCAAAAAGACGGATCATAGATTTATGCATACATTTCAAATAAGTTCGATGCATTTCAAATCACGTTAAGGTGCATCGTTCATGAGTAAGAAATAAGGAAAGATATTCAGGCGAAAAATAGTTGTAATAATTTTCCAGCGTAGAAAACTTTGATATTTTTTACGTTTTATTGTCTGATTTTTAACTGCTTGAAATGGATTAGACTAATATAAAATTCATGCATAAATTAGGCTCCGTCTTTTTTTGAAACACACTGTATAAATTTCATTACTAGTGCGACTACAACATTTTTCTTCTTTCCTAGAAACTTCTAGATAGATGTTATTCTTCAATTTTATGCAACTGTTGTTTGTGAGAAGTATTAGGTCAAAAATAAATCAACAAGAAGCTTACATTTGTTAATTGTCAACAGCAAAACTCATAATCGTTTTCGTTGTTCCAATTCAACCCTGAGTCTTTTCAAGGCCAAACGCAAAGCGACATACGTACCCTTTTAACAATTGCGCCAACTTGGGCATTCTCAGGTACAGAAGCACTGAAGCGTTGTTCAGAAAATACTGGTGGGTTATCATTAACGTCAATAACATTGATTTGCACCAGAGCACGGCTTCTGTGACATATGTTCTCTAAGTCATCGGCCACTACAACAATTCTGTATTGCTGGGTCGTTTCAAAGTCGAGCTTTTCTGACGTAAATAACTTTGGAGTTGAGCCTCTAATTTGGAATTTTTTCTCAACGTTTCCATCAGTAATATTGTACATTAGACTAAAAAACACAATGATAATCCATGAGAGAAACTGAACGGTAACAAGGGAACTAAGTGCAGTTATATAGGTGGAATGTCAAACTTTTATGCACCGAATCTAATACAATCCAGCTGTTTGTGATTAGCACATCGCTAGGCATATCTGGGCGACAGCAAGACGTGGCCAACTTGTAGCTACGAGAAAATGATATTAATTCTTTCACTATGCATGCCGTAGGCTTGTCTGTGGTTGGAAACTTATAAAAAGGGAGAAGTTTTTTTATTCACTTGCTGTCAGAAGGGTATAAACTTGTGAGTTTGGCCACCATTCGCTGCCGTAGGAAGTTCACTAAAACCCATTTTATGTATCTAAAGCATACATCTCAGGCTATTTCGTACTTGTAGTTGTTTTGAACCATGCTGAAGGTCGTCACTTCATGGGCTGGCATTTCCTCCGAAATATTGACTTGAAAAGTACCGCGATCTCCAAACAAATTATCCCAAAACGACAACCTAAATTTATTAATATCTCGCTGGCCCTGAACAGCAACATATACCGTCTACAAAAAGATTACAACATTGAAAGTAAAACTTTCGTACCCTGGGGCCGGTTGTTCAAAGCTGGTTAGCGTTAACCTTGGGTTAACGAAAAGTTTGAAGTAAAATTTTTAACCGCTTGTTTGCTAACTTGACAAAATTTTTCCACAAAGCTAATCTATGTAAAAAGAAGCCTTTATTTGCAAAGTTTTGAAACAAATGGATATACAGAAACGCACAAAGCAAATAGCTGGTTAAATTTTAACCCAGGGTTAACGCTAACCCAGCTTTGAACAACCGGCCCCTGATAAATAATAGCAACAATACTCATCAAATTAAAGACAATCAGTTCAGAAAAACCGATAGGCATAGTGATATATCCAGGTACACTTTTATGCATGATGCGACATGAGGCTGTTGTAGACCTTTAATGATGGGTTTTTAAGTCTAGCTTCTTGATAAATAACTTTGATCTTACCAAGCCCAGCAAGGTAAACTCGAGTGTCTTGACGTAAGCAAGAGTTCGTCATACCTTTGCATTGTTAAGTATAACAGAAACTGCTTTGATTCGGGTGTTTGCTTTATTTTTCGCGCTATTCGAATCTAGTGGTCCAGGATTTCGACTTGAACTAGATGCGTACAAATGACTGGTACCTATCCCAGAAAAACTATATTCAATATCTGCCAAACGTTTTGAAAAATTTCGGCTGAGGCAGTTTTACCTTTTTCCTTGTTCTTACCTGTCAAATCTTGAATTTCGACAATAATTTTATTTTCAGTAACAACATCGAAAGTCGTTCTGAAATATTTGAATGAACCACTTTCGGCGGAGGTCTCCACTGCCCAGCACGAGTCGATCAGAGAGCCCTCTGAAGGATAAAATTGTTAGTAGAGTGCAAGTGTTGAAAGTTAAAGAAGTATTTCTATATGAAGATAAATAGCAATTCATCTTTAAATAACTTAATTAAGTATTATAAATATGTACAATCCCTGACTGTGATATGGATACTTGTTCGACTTACGGCTACAAGAAACTAAACTGACTCGATCAACAAAGTGCACCAGTTCGGTGAAGTTGTCCAGGGTAAACACGTAGTCGCTATCAGGATCTGACGCAATCATATTCAACTCCCAACGAGACACCGCTGACCCTACACCTATACTGAATATGCTTACACCGAGTTCTCGAAGTTTTTCGGACGGTGGAAAGACATGCATGCCATTAGAGGAACCATCAGTTATCAGCACAAGAACCTTCGGTATACCTAGAGATATAAAGACACGTTAATTCAAATACAGTCATCGGAGATTTCGTCAAAGTCTTTGCTCCATCTTTTTTTCCACGTTTATATAAACTTGTGCACAGTGAAGACATAGTCATTGGAAATATGGTTTGAAGACTTGAGCAAAGTCTTTTTTCTATCTTTTTGCTCATGTTTATGTGAGCTTGTACACGATGAAAACAACGCAATTCCAAGTAATTAGATCCCTCAGGGTAATAAAATGGCTGTGAACCCCATACCGACATCATCTCTCATTCCAGTGCAGGTGGTAAAAATTTCTTTCCTGACTTGATCCAGTGCTTCACCAGTGTAGGTCAAGTATCCTTCATAGCCAATACTATCGACAGCATTACACAGTTCACTCTTAGTGAAGTATTGCATTAAATAAAACTCGATTTTAGGATTTGATGAGTACGTGGCCACAGCGACATGAGTACCCTCCCGGCCAATATTAAAGGAATTTATGACGCTTTTCACGAAATCTTTAACTTTTTCGAAATTTGCTGCGGTGACACTCCCCGAGCTGTCCAGTACAAAAACGAGGTCAAGAGACGTCTGGCAAACTAAACATTACAGAGAATAACATACAGCATACTTGACAAAGACCACCAGACGAGTATATTTTCTTGACGAGTTCCATTGCTCGTGTCACTGGCTCGTGTATATCACGAACAAGCTTTCGCTGAATGACTACCTTTTCCACGCCAATAATAAGAGTACTTACCATCCGGGATAACTGATGCCTGGTAAAACGTCACAATGTCAACAAAAGAGTGGCGCTTAAGTTTGTTTTTAGATTTAAAGATGAGCAATAGAAACAGAGAAACGTCTTGCGGTTGTGGCGCTTACGTGTTCTGGTTTATTCGAGAGCGAGCAGCATAGCCGAGGAAAGACAAGGCAATGGATAAAGAGAAGAGAAACGCAGGGAGTTTTTAACATATCCACTTTAACGGTTTTTTCTTCTCCTTTTCATCATCCTGGGACAGCTTTTTCTTTTGGTCTGATAGGTTTGAATAATTTGTGGAATTAATATTTTCTTTACTGCACGGCTCCTCAGTAACGCTTGAGTTCAAAACTGATAATTCAACTACAGTGGCGGATTACTAGTCCACGAGCCTGGAGGCTAACAAAAATTCCCGGATCTTAATTCGCCGAACTATTTTACATGAATATTTCATAATTATTTTTTATAAGTCCGTAACTCCAGGTCCGTAACTAAAACGAAGCACTCTGACTGGCCGCTTACGAGGTCCGTATCACACGATACGGACCGCTCGCGTGTTTCCGCCAAAACAAATAATGCAAGAGATTTTTTTCATAAAAAATGCGAGAAAAGAAGTAAATTGTACTCGGACGAAAGTAAACACAGTGAGAGTGATTTTTATTACCCTGAATACGGTATTTCAAGCACAAGTAAATCGATTTTCAAGCCAAACGATAAAGAGAACACTTATCGTAATGAGACTGCTGACAGCGACATTGGTATATAAAAAATAAATAAGTTATTTACCGTTTGGGTCGGCCCGTACTAGAAAAATATTTTCCTCGGGCCGCTTCTGAGACCTCTGAAAACTATTTTTCCAGTACGGACCTCCCAGCTGGTAGATAACATATATATACGCTAACATGGTACATTGCCTACTCTTCAAATAAACAAGGCCCCGGGCTCCAATAGAAAAAACATGCAGAGTTTTTCTAAATTTTTACGAAAAAAATCCATGTAAATTGTCAATCTCTCTTTTAGTTACTTTCTTTCATTGCTTATCGTTTGTATGGATGCTGTCTCGAAAAAATAACCGCCATAGCGTTATTTAAAACAAAAATAAATGTCGATTTCGGAAACTTACGAGTGAATGGAGATGTTGTTATCCTTTCTTACTTGTAATAAACGGGACTGGCTGTTTGAACAACCAGCGGCAATGCAAAATGGCATTTGTACAGTTTTAGCGAACACAAACCAAATCAACTCATTAAAAGTACATTTTAATATACATGTCGCTGTAAACTTTTCAAAGCATTGCATTAATATGCCGAATGTAAAAAGCATAAGCTACCTTTCTGTATCAAATGCAACAAAAGCTAAGCGAAGACCCATAGATGAAGCCAAAAAACCCGTACAAATTGAACAATCAACCAGTGGCGTAGCGCTCGTTGGGTAGGGTTAGTTTAGGAACTAAGGGTCCCCAACAGTTGGGGCCCCATCGGCCGTGGCCTACCGGCCCAAAAGTGAGGAAACGGTGTATTTTGTTGAAAACAGGTAAAAAGGTTTATTTCTATAGGTAGCATGTAAGTAGTATATGTAAGAGGAGTTCTACGTCGGGTGGAGCGGGTGGAGCGCTTTGCTTCACCCATGACGTCAGCGATTCTTAAATTTTTAATTTATTCAGATCGTTTTAATATATTTGAGCTCTGCCGTTTGTTCCTACAGCAAGGTTTAGTTTATCTCAGGCAATTTCGCTACCGTATATTTATATCTACATGGTTTTGGTAAACGTTTGATTACTTCAATACCGTGTAGTGTATAAAACTTTAGTTGGTTTCGCACAGTATGTCGCCGTTTGTTTGTAGTTTTTAGTTTATAGTTTACAAAGGTCTTTCTTTCCGCATAAAGGACAGTCTTTACGCGTTCGCGGCATCCAGCAAAATG
>JAODVQ020185616.1:0-14450 GCA_025400075.2 Phenganax stokvisi
CACGCTTAGTTTTTTGATCAACAGTTTTCCAAGATTATTTAAAAACCAAGACTTGCCATTTTTATTCTTAAAATCGAATCTCAAGTTCAAGCTGTGGGGTACTAAACACGCATCCGACTTCAACCTAGGAATATCAACGTATATTTTCTTCTCCTGGATTGGATTAGCTTTGTTTGGATTAAAAGTAATCATGTGTTTTTTCCGACCCTCTTTAATGTCAGACATTTTATGTTTTCTAAAACCTGGGGTTATATGTGTTTGATCGATTTATTATATTCAAAGAAAAAAATTAGACTTCTTTAAAAACACATCTCATAGCTTACTTTTTATACTTTTTTTTTTTATACACATCATACACGAACCAAGTTAAAGCTAATGCTAATATCCATACGTTTTGAGCTATAAAACTAACACCTTTTGCATTCCATTTTAAAATACCACTTAGAACATTAAACACCGTTGCAGCGATGAGTCCTGCTTGTTTACCTAAATTTGCCACCGCTTTTGCAAACCTACTCGCAGCTTGAGCTCCTCTTTTGAGGGCACCTCTAGCATTCATCAACACCGTCGTTATGATTCCACCTATCGCAATGGCCACACCACTCAAACCTATCAAATTGTTTTTGCCCATTTTTTAAACTTTTCTAGATGACTTAAATCATTGAGTTTGACTTTGTTTTCTATAATTTCTAACGTTTCTGGTTCCACGGTTCTTATATCGTTTTCTAGTCTAATTTTATCAGCTGCTCGTCTTGCAAGTTTTTCTAGGGTGTTGTATACAGCTTTTTTTTCAAAATCCACCTCTAGTAGTTTTTTTTTAATCTCCAATGATTTGCTTCATTTTCCAAATTTTCTAGTCTTTCCTCCGTTGTTTGCGATTCAGGCATGTCTAAGTATCCATGAGCGGTTCTTAATTCTTTGATGGTTAGTAGAGGTTCTTTTGATTGTAGGTTTTCCAACATGTTGTTTATATCCGTTTCTAGTCTTTCTATAAGTGCTATTTACTTGAGACGTTATCTCGTCTAAGTTATCCGTGCTTATGGTATCTAATTCTATGTTTTCTTTGATTTGAGCCGAGGCCGTTCCATGGTGTTCACGAAATGCATTTTCTGCTAAGAATTTAAACTTATGCACATATTTTTGAAGGTTCTTATTTCTAGAGTAGACGAAGCGACCATCTTCTAATATGATGATCGGTTTTCCATCAAAATTACCATCTAATACTTTTCCTCTTGCACCTATTGTTACTCTAAATCTTTTGATCAACATCTCAGAACTAGGACCATCAGATCCGACTACGTTGTGTTCTAAGAAGTTTATTAAAAACGTTTTTATATCCTTGGTTTCAGCTTTTCTCATATCAGCTAAGTCTTTGTCTATGTTGGGTATGTCGACATCATCAAATGTATTATCCCAATCAATGTTTGGCTCTATCGGTTCTACTGGTGCAACATCAACGTCTGAATTTATAAGTGTAGTTTCTTCAAACTCACGCTCTGCATCATGGTCTTCTAACAAGTCGTTCATATTTTCTCTTTCCATGTTGTCGTCCACAATATTTTAATCAACTTTATCCAATTCATTCTCAAATTTATTCATTTCGATTTCTTCACGTTCGCGCGCAAAGTCATCATAATCAAAATGTTTAAGATCTGCATCGATTTGTTTAAACAAAATCTTTTAGGTTTTGTTTATCACTTTTCGTTGCCCAAGAGTTATGCTTGCTATCATACCCTAACCATTTTACTAAAGCTTTATTACCACATGTTTTTAAAACTTTTTCAACTCTGTAAACATCATCTTGCTTTTCTACTGGAGAGAGTTCTTCTTTGTAGAATTTTCCTAAAATAGGTTCATCATCTGTCTGATCATGTTTACATTATTTAGCTAAGTCACGAGTAGGTCACGTGAGAGAAAAACACATGTTAGAAGAAGAGAGACGAAGAGATGTAGTTTTGAGTTGTTTATGGATTTATAGTGGACTGATTGTCAGTTGTATTAGAGTTATTTTGAGGAAATGAAAGAGATTCTTTTAGTAACAGAGTGCTGCGATTCGACTTCGTCACATTTTGGAGGTTCCACCAAGACTTAAATAGCGTTGAAGTCGAGTTTGTGCTAATATGGAGGTAGATGCCCCTAAAGAGGTCGATGGGCAGCCGAATGTTGAAGCTAATAAACTGTCATTATCATTATTTTGTTGGCCAGAAAAGTTTAGAATAGGGGAAGATTTTGACTTGTTTGTCAAAAAATCGAACTTGTATTTTGAAGCAGTAGAACTTGCTAATGACAGAAAGCGACATTTTGCATTGCTGTTCAAATGGAGCGAGGATGCCTTTCGACTTGCAGAACCGATTGAGTTTGGATATGGTGTAAACGCGTATAAGGATTGGATTAAAAAGTTGAAATCTTTTTTCAAATGAAACCAAACAGCAACAGAAAAACGGTACAACTTTCATCAAAGAGAACAAGAACCTGGTGAATCCGTTGACTCGTATGCTGTTTCTTTGAGAGAAGCTGGAGCCAAATGTGGCTTTCAAGTTGATGAATATTCAAGCAGGTTAGTTGTTAGCAGTTTATTCTGTTGTTGAGGGATAAGGCTACACAAAACAAGTTACTGCAAGAGCCACCAAATAGTCTGGATGAAGCATTATTAGTTGCTAGGCGATTTGAAGCAGCTAATGCCACAATGAGAACTCTGGCTCGAGAGGCAACTTAGCAAGTGACTAGAATGTCAGTGGGTTCAGTTCAATCTCAGCCTCATGCGAAAACGTGTTATACTATAATGGTTTTGGGCATATCTCCAGAGAATGTCCAACTATGACCAAACTGAGACAAAATGAAGATGAGAAACAAGCACCTAAGCTGTATTATGCTTGTCAAAAGCCAGGACACATGGCACGTTTTTGCCCTTCTACTACCCTTAATGATCCAAGGTCTGGTAAACCTCAAAATTTTGAAAGGAGAGGTCAGTTTGACAGACAGCCTGTAGTCTGTTACCACTGTGGAAAGAATGGTCATATATCTAAGTTTTCTAATGCAAAATTGAATGAAGGTACGAGCACTAGTGAAGATGGTTCGAAGAAAGCAAAGGCTGATTTGAAAGTCAGGTTACCCACTGTTTCACCAGCTAGTCAAAAGAAAACTCTCATGGTTGAGATAGTAATTAATAAAAGAGCCAAACTATGCATTGTAGACACTGGGGCATCTATATCTTTGATTAGTAAAGATCAATGGGAATCCCTTGAGCTTGATGATAATACTCTATTGCCCTCTGATGTTGTTACAGAAGCAGCGAATAGTTTGCCAATTGGTATTTTGGGTAAAACAACTCTTGACATTCAACTCGATGAGAACACTAACACTCTTCATGAGTTTTATGTGACAAACGAGATGATTTCTGAAATCATACTTGGTCTGGATTGGCTGATAGTCAACAAAGTGAAGGTTGACATGGCGGATATGGTTTTGAGATTTTCAGATGGTGGTGCAAAACCTTAGTGTTTGTTTGATTCAACCATAGCAGATTCACTTAGCGTCGTTTTAGAGGAAGATATTGTTGTTCCAGCTAAGCATGAAGTTGTCAAAACAGCTCAAGTCTGCAATCCCACCTTGAATGAAAGTATTTTGGAACCTAATATGAGACTATCGGACAAGGGTGTATTAGTTGCTAGAGTTTTCGTACAACCTAAGGAACAATGGGTGCCTGTTCAAATAATTAATCCTGGGACAGCTTCAATCAAGTTATACAAAGGTATGATCGTTGGCATACTTCGGCAAGTCGAAGATGAGTTAAGAGATCCTTGTGTCAGCGGTGTAGAAAATGATGCATCCCAAACAAAAAATAAACCTAGATTCGATCTTGGACATTTATCTGGTGAAGAACAAGCTAAACTTGAGACCCTATTGGATAGGCATAAAGACGTTTTTGCCAACTCCTCTAGCGAGCTAGGGTTGACCACATTAGTAGAGCACAAGATAGATACTGGTGATGCTGTACCCATTCGACAAAACCCTCACAGATTGCCAAACTCACTCCGAACTGTACTAGACGAGCAAGTTAAGCAAATGCTAGAAAACGACATGATTAAACCGAGCAACTCCCCTTGGTCAAGTCCTAGTGTTCTTGTGCGCAAAAAAGATGGCACCTGGTGCTTTTGTATTGACTTCGGGAGATTGAATGACGTAACCGTAAAAGACGCCTTCCCAATTCCTCAGGTTGCCGATCTTATGGATAATTTGGCAGGAAATCAGTACTTCTCGACCCTTGATCTTGCGTTGCGCCGTTGGCAAGTTCCAGTCAATGTATCTAGTCAGGCGAAAACGGCTTTTTTTTTTCCCGGAGAAGGTCATTACGAGTTCTTATGTATGCCTTTTGGTCTTACAAATGCTGTGCCTACGGTTCAGAGGCTTATGTTAGCTGTATTGAATGGTCTTTTGCCTACTAAGTGTCTGGTGCATTTGGATGATGTGTTGGTGATGGGTCAAACGTTTGATCAGCATCTAGAGAATTTGGGTGAGGTGTTGCAAGCTCTCACTACTGCTGGTTTGAAGGTTAAGCCATCCAAATGCAGTCTTTTTAACTCCAATGTAGATTTCCTGGGTTTCACAGTTTCTGCTGCAGGTCTTTCTCCAAATCAAGATAAGGTTAGGGCTATTCATGATTTCCCTGTGCCAGAGAATTTGACTGAGCTGCATTGTTTTCTCGGTTTGACATCATATTACAGGCGTTTCATTTTGGGTTTTAGTGATATTTCGCATCCTCTTAATTGCCTTACTCAAAAGGGAGTACTGTTTGAGTGGGACAGAAATTGTGAAGATGCTTTCGAAACACTTAAAGAGCAGTTGATCACAGCACCTTCTCTTGCTTTTCCTGATGTCAATGGCGACTGTATATTGTGCACTGATGCCAGTGACGCAGGTATCGGAGTGGTGTTAACTCAGAAGGATGGCAGGACAATGAAAGAGTGATATCGTTTGCATCAAAAGCATTTACGGGAGCTGAGAAGAATTGGGCAACTACCGAAAAGGAGGCCTTTGCTATCGTATGGGCGTTGCAGTATTTTCATCTTTCATTGTATGGGAGGCATATAACTATTTATTAAGATCATAAGGCCTTGATGTGGTTATAAGACATCAAGCATCCCAATGGTAAGTTGGCACGTTGGATCCTCAAGTTAGAATACGACTACACAATTGAACATTTGCCTGGTGCAAATATGCAGCATGCTGACGCCCTATCCTATGCACCTGTAAAAACTATTCTAATTTCCACTTCCACGTGGCAAGAATTTGAAGGAGCGCAAGATCTTGATTATGATATTCAATTAGTCAAAGTGCGGGTACAAAAGGGGACTAAGCCAAAAGAAAAGCCTACCGACGCTAGCAAAAGACTTTGTTCCTTGTATAGTATTTTCGAATCGCTGATTGTTAAGAACGATGTTTTGTGTCGGCAATGGACTGATAAGACAGTTAAAGAAAGGGAACAAATTGTAGTTCCTACATATATGGTCAAGAACATTATGGAAGCAGCACATTGTCAAGTTGGTCACATGGGTGTTGCCAAAACGTTTGAAATGATACAAAGTAAGTTTTACTGGCCCAGTTTCTTCAAAGCTGTTGAAAACTTCTGTAAGAGCTGCAAAATATGCGCGAAGAGTAAGTCAAAACCTAGACCGCGGTTTCCAATGATGCAGATCAAAGTCGTCCATATTCCATTCTCTATTATTGGTGTAGATCTTGCTGGCCCCTTGAAAATGACCATCAGAGGCAACAAGTACATCTTATTGGTCACAGATTACTATACTAAGTATGCTGAGGCTATTGCGCTGCCCAATCAGGAAGCAATAACATTTGCCAGAGCTTTAGAAGATGTCTTCGCAAGACATGGAATGCGTTCTGTTTTGATAACAGATCAAGGAAGTGATTTTGAGTCACAGGTCATACCAAGTCTATGTAAAATGTTTGGAATAGGAAAGCAACGAACAACATTGAACCACCCACAAACAGATGGACTATGCAAAAGATTTAATGGTATTTTGAAGTCGTTATTACGAACCAGAGTAAACAAAGAAACCAATGATTGGGATGAACAATTGCCCCATGCTATGCTAGCGTACCGAGTAAGTACACAATCAAGCACAGGTGTGACACTGTTCGAAATGCTGTATGGTAGAGAAGCGCAACTACCTCTAGTGGCGGAACGAGAAAGAGTGAAGTCATCTCCAACTCATGGTCCTGCGAAATACGATCAAGAATTGAAGAAATGACAAGGTATCTTAAGAGTGTTGGTATCTAAAAGAATTGATAAGGCCCAAGATAAACGGAGACGTAGTTATGTTAAACACTATCGAGCCAATCAAACTAAGCGATTTTATACTGGAGACATAGTTCTGCTGAAAAACTTCCGAGCAAGAGGATTGGACCAAAAGTGTATAGGTCCATATGTGATCATTGGTGTTCAAGGAAACGATTGCAACATTGAGTCAATTAACACCAAGAAGCATAAAGTAGTTCATGCTGATAATTTGAGACAATTTATGGTGAACTCTGCCATTGATATGGTTGATAAAGAGTCCGAAATGGAATTGAGTTCTGACTCTGAAGAAGTCTTCTTCGAGTGTGGAAATCAACCTGCTTAAAATCATGAAGAAGACTGGAACATTGTGCTTGACTAGCCCGAACAATGTTACAACTTGAAAAGGAATAGAAGACAACCTGAAGGATTTGGTTTTCCCGTATACGATTATTAGTTTAGTCGCTAAACTTACAGAGAGTACGTGCAATTTAAGTGGGGGGAGTGTGATGATGTTTACATTATTTAGCTACGTCACAAGTAGGTCACGTGAGACAAAAACACAAGTTAGAAGAAGAGAGACAAAGAGATGTAGTTTGATTTGTTTATGGATTTATAGTGGACTGATTGTCAGTTGTATTAGAGTTATTTTGAGTAAATAAAAGAGATTCTTTTAGTAACAGAGTGCTGCGATTCAACTTTGTCACATCTGTTATGTCTTTTATTTTGTACGTGGTGGGGTCACCTCTAAAAACTTTATAAATCTCGAAAATTTCTTCTGTAAAATTAGCTTCGTATCCTTTTTCAAAAAGGTTTTTATATTTACTTACTCTAACTCGATCTCCTATTTTATATTTAGGTAATGGATTTTCACCATTCCAATGTTCGTACAAGGTCAGCCAAACTTGCTTGGCATTATTTTTGCTTACGTTAGCAGCTTTCATAAAGATCGTGTTGTGTTTCATATGGTTGTAATTGTACACAAGCTCTGGTAAAACATCCACCCACTTACAAGTTCATTTGGAATAAAAGTATTTCCACATGATCGTTTTTAAAGTTCTATTAAATCGCTTGACGATGGCAGCTTTTTATCAGACTTTGTAGAAAAGTACTTTATTTTATAATTTTCTAATTGACTTTTAACACCCACGTTGTAAAATTCTCTACCTTCGACAAACTGTACCTTGTCTAGGTATTTCTCAAACCTATGTTTAAATTCTTCTAATAGTTTCTCAACAGCCGCGTTCATATTTTGTGTATCTTTCTTACGTACTGGTCTTGCAAAACCAAACCTAAATATAATATTTCAACCCAGATATAATATTTCTACGGCTGTGAGAATCCAAATGTAATATAAGCTTCGTTGTCACCTTCCACCCACGTATCTTTTCTTATAAATTCGTCCTCAGGAAATCCTAATAAGAGTCCAAACTTTTTCATATTAAGATCATGTTGTTGACAATAGATTTTTGTTTTTTTTACATAAGGAACCTTCTCCAACTTAATATTATGTTTTGCAAGCTCTTTAACCAAATCCTCAAAGTTCAAATAACCTGTTGGTATGCGAAGTTTGTCTGTGGGATTATTATTTTTTATTTTACGGAAAAAATCATTGTAGTTTTCAATGACGTTTTTATAGTTCCAAAAAAAGTGGTCATTTTAACAAACAATGAATTATTTAGTTTGATGTTTCTATCTAATTGAACTTCTTTATATCCGTTTTCTATAAACATGGTTAGCTTGTTCACTTATTTAGTAATAATGTTTGTAAAATAAATGAATTATTATTACAAATGGAAATATGGTAAAACCCATCCAGAAGTAGAGAATCTAATAAAATCTTGGAGGAAGCAAGATGCAAAACGAGAATTCCTTCAAAAGTATCCCCATACTGATCTTAGTAAGTTCGAGTTTGGTTATAGTATTAAACTTACAGACAACAAATTAAAATTATTTAATGAAACTTATTATAGAGCAAAACCTAAGCTTGGATATAATATTGAAGCATATGATTTTAAACACAATCCCGAGCAGATAAAATTCCTAAGTATTTCTGACAAAAAAATAAACAAGCAATCGGATCACCAATGGATGCCGGCTTTGTGGAATCATTTTGGAACAATGACAAAACTAAAACTCAAGGATAATTCTAACTTGGATTTTAAGAAATTTAGAATCTACGTTAACGAGGACGACTATTTTATGAGCAAGTTCAATGCATTGGACAACAAATGGATCACCAGCAAGCGAAGCGACCGCGCAAAAATGCTCAACTACGAGACCAACCCTTACTTTACAAGTTTATTACCTGCTTATGTTATTAGTTACTTGGGAGGTATGAGCATGGAGCATATAACAAGAAAGAACCAACCCAAAATCATTTCAAGCATAGGAAGATACTATTTCTATTACCACACGACATGATTTCTTTGATACCCCGAGAAACGCGCGAGATACGTCGATGATGGCGTCATTAAATTAGTACAAAGCAAAGCACCCGTAAATAATATTTGGGTAGACAAATACGAAAAAGTGAATTGGATGGACTCTAAGAAATTTAGTACTTTGATGACTTACTTTTTAAAACACCACGAGGCCGAGCGAGATATGATTCGAAACTACAAATATGACATTGGAGATTACAACACGATTCGAGGCATAAAGTATCAAAAGATTGACAGAACCATCAACAAGTCACCCGACGATTGGAAGCTGTTCATCAAAAAGTCTAGCGATTGACTAATGGAGCTCGGTCAAAAACTATTATAACAAGCTGTGGAAAGTTATGTTTATGGTATTTTAGGTGCTCAAGCAAACACTTGTTGGAGCATCGTTTAGGAAAGAGTAAAAAGCTCACAAACTCAAGACGTGTTTTACAAGTTGGTTAAAGCCACGATCGCACAAGATGATGTTACGGTCATGATATCCAACATGAGAAGTGCCATCAAAAACACCAACGTCGTTTTGAACATGGGGATCAGTCCTGGCATCATTTAGGTGCCTTCCAATATGATCATCATCAAAGAGCCGATCGAAGGGTTCAACTATATATTAACTATAGCAACAAACGAGATGAAGTTTGGTGAGAATAAAAAGCTTAATGCAGTGGAGACGAACGTAGTAAATAAAAATCAATAGGTCGAGGTCGAGCCACCTAAACAACTAAAAATCGAAATAAAACCAAAAATTAAGAAAACAAAAATCAAAGTCAAACCACAAATGGAAAAAGCAAACCCACAAGGGCGCAAAGCAGGTGCAGAGCACCATCTAGAAACCTTAGAAGTCGCAGGTGTTATGTTGGTAGCTGGAGTCAATGTTGCAAAATATATACTTTAAATAAATGGCAATGTATTTTGGCTATGAACCTAAAACAAACAAAGAAAGCCTAAGCAAGCTTGAAGACAAAATAGAAACCAACAAAACAAAAATAGGTGAAAATACAAAATTAAGGCAAATCAACTTCGCAAAAATAATAGCCAACACATCGACTATAAGTACAAATAAAATAACATCGAGCCAAGCTCGAACAATGATAGAAAGCAAAACCGATGCAAACAAAATTAACATAAACACAAACGAGACCACCCTCAACATACTGCAAAACGAAATAAGCAAATTAATAGCTTCCACGAGCATCAATAAAAACAACATCGCATCAAATGAAAGTGACATTGCGACGCATCAAGGAGACATCACATCAAGCAATCAACTTATATCTACTAATAGAAAAATAGCCGTAACGAACAAAGCAAACATAGACAAGCTCTCTAAGCAAATCTCTAAAACATTCTTATATGAATTCTATTATGCAAGTCCATCCACCACATGGTGCGCTTCGTTAAACTGCAGCAGAGGATATCCGAGTAGTGTCGTTCATCTACCAGGAATGATCAACGATGATACAAAAATAATATTAACTTACCATACGTTTGACAGCGATGATCTACTACCAAGCTTTCGCTTAAAATACGCCATCAACCTCGTATTAAATGATGACACCGGAACAACCTATGAAATCCAAAACCCTATAATCGTCTCTAATGACTTTGTCGTTCCATTGGAAATAAGCTTTACGATAAAAGACAAACATCCACAGGTCAGTGAGATAAAAATGATGTCTACCATGTTTCAAAAGATGATGGGTGGTGTTGTACGCAATGAGTCTAACTTGACGGTGATGGTGGAGACAAGTACTTAGAAATTACTTAAAATTTACCTATAATAAATGAGTGAGCAAAACAAGGAACAAACAGTTAAATAAGTGATCACCACTCAAAAAGTTGAAGCCCCACAAAAAGTCAAAGATCCACGAAAAGTAGAGGCTGGTAAACGACTCACTGCAATATCAAGACAAGCTGAAGAGGCTACGAAAGCAAAACGTTTGGAACAAGAGAACAATTTAAACGATAACAAAAGTTGGGGATATACACCGATCATAATAGTCTCTATACTTGGAATCGGAGTTACTTGCTATATGTTTTGGCATCCAACCAAAAACACGACTAAGGAAATTAAAAGAGAACAAAATGTTGAGCCTGTTAAAAAACCAGAAAGCAAACAAAGTGAGTCAAAACAAAACGAAATAAAACTAGACAGCTTTGACTAAAAAGCATCTACTTCGTGTAAATGTTTATCTACTTTTTAGATAAACTTTTTTTTGCTATATAATAAATGGGCGAATCACAAAACCAATATTTAAACCAAATTTATAATACAGGCGTGTTGACTTTGTCTACCATTGGCGTGTTATTGGGGAGTAAAAAAGCACTTGGAGAACCCTTGGGGACACCACAAACGATAAAAGGAATGGTTAAGTTGGCTGGAGCTGTAATGATCGGATCCAGGGCCGGATTAACCTCTCAGGAGGCCTGGGGCCTGCCTTTTGGTGGGTGGCCTTTCTTGCCTTTAGGTTTATGTTTTCTACAAAATTGCTATGTCGATACTTGATATATTATAAGACAGACCTGTCCCAATCACGTTGCTAACATTCAGAACTCTGTAGCAAAGCAACTAAAAACTCAAGTACATGTAATATTCCTATATTTCACAGAAAAAGCAAATAACGGATATTAACAAATATTCCGAAAATAAACACCTCGGACATTAACTGGCAAGCTAAAACCAATGTCCAAGACAACATAAAGGGCAAAAACGGTTTGGCGGTATAGTACAATCATCTACATCGACATAATATATCTAAAATCTGTTCTCTGATAATATACACTCTACACAGCAACCTTTCTTGATTTTCGCACAGCAAACTCCTCAATGATGGCAGATAGATCCAAATCACCCATAACATCAGATTCTATGCTCATGATTGCCAAATTCACCAGGCGGTCTTGAACCATTGACGTGCGTAGACGATTCTTAATCAGCTTTAATTTCGAAAACGACCGTTCGCCACTGCAGTTGGCGACCATCAGCACAAGGTAAATTCGCAAGGCAATCTCGACGTTGGAAAAAGTAGCCTGTGCGCGTTTGGACATGATAAGCCTGTGCAGGAAGAGTTCGGTGCTGATGTCGTCTGGTTCGTCATCTTTGAAGATGTTGGCAAAGGCAACAAACTGACATAACTCGTCAATGAGTGCGTTATCCAAATCATCAGGATAGACATCGACGAGCTTCTTGGCTGATTCTTTGAGTTCTTCCTGTGACATCTTTGATAGGTGCCCAAAAAAGCTAAAACGTGCAGAAATTTCCTGATAGGCTTGTAGGCGTTTGTCAAGAGATGCGATGAATTCATCAACAACTGGCAGGAAACTTTCTAAAATTAAAATTAAAGCAATGGTATGGGTATACGTCGTGTGTCGCATGCTTTCAGCCTTTAATCTATTCATTTTATCTTTCATCTTTTCATTTAGTATTTGATAATTTAACTATTTCACCTATTCTGAAGCTTTGCGACGGAGTTAGCTGTACTTCCTCCTCGCGATCGCAGTCCAACGGATTCAGCCGAACATTACGCGTCCTCTTTCGAGTTTTTGACTGTGTGTACTCAGCTGAACCAGATAGCTCTCTACCTTGTCTTTCGTAGCTGTCGAAGGAATCGCGCTTGGATGAAACGAAGACCTTCAGACTGACCAGTGACGCGACAGCTGTGTTCAAACTGAGTTTCGGATCCTGTAGGCCTTTATTAGTAGCATTGGCACGTTGCAGGATGTCATTCCAAAAGACAGTGTAAATTCCTACAAAATAGACATTTTCTGTTATTTGCTGCCCTAATTTTGCTCGGTCGAATGGCAGGTGAAAGTTAACATGCTAAATGGCCACATGTCCTAGCTTGTTTTCTACCAAACATGAAATTATACGTTTAGTGGCCAGCTGAACTGAAAATAAAATTGCAAGTATCAAAGTATACCAACCAGTTTCCAATTGATTCAATCGTGTCAGCAGTCCTTCCGCTTCACAGCGAATCAGTGCCTTCTCTTCAGTGTCATTGCACATTTTTCCCAATGCATTTTTGATTTGCTGGTAGCAATGTTTAAGTGCTTTGGTAGCATCGGCTCTACAAGACCAGCGAGTCGTGGTGACACGCTTCACAGTCTGCGATACATCGGCTGTTTTTAAGGCCTTCGTCAAAACTTGATACCGGTGTGTCGAAGCCGTGAAAAAGACGTAAAGCTATAAAGAAGAATAATAACTTCATTGAGAACCATTCCAAACAAAAGTTGGTAATATATGTAGTTTACTCTTCTACAAACTAACCTTTTCAAGAAAATCGAAAAATTTAACGGCACTCATGCAGCATTCTGCTGCATTTTGTCCAACCAGATTAAGAGAGTGTGCGGTGCAAGGAACCCATGTTGCATGGCTGTTCGTTTGCATGACCTATACAAATGAGAAATTTTACAGAATACAGTTTGCACAATACTTCAATATAAACATAATTCATAAAGCATTATAGAACCTAGTGAACCTACTTTCGCTTGCAGACCATTATATACACCACTCATCGCAGATGCGTTGTCATAGCTTTGGCCGCGGCAATCTGCTATGTCCAGATCCTGTTCTCGAAGGAAAGCCATCAGGGCGTTGAACATTTGTTCTGCTTTGTGGCCCCTGTTCGCCATGAACGTAACAAAACGTTCCACAGGACCGTCATCCTCCATGTACCGAAGCACTAAGGTGAGTTGATCGATATGGCTTTCGTCTGGTGTGGAATCGAGTGACACAGAATAGTATTTGGAAAGTTTAACGCGTGTAATGATTTCTCCCAAAATTTGTTTCCCAATCACGCTGATAATCTCCTCCATGATCGTGGATGACAAGTAGTTCGTATGTCCTCTGCCATGATTTGCATGCTTTGATATGTGCTGGGCTAAAAAACTGTCGTACTGGGCAATGAGCTCAAGTAGACCAAGGTAATTTCCATTCCCAGGCGATCCAATCAACTCATTGGATCCTCTGAATGCTAAACCGCGCTCGGCGATGAACTTTACGACGCTGACAACCCGTTTTAAAACTGACGTCCAATACTGATGTTCTTGTTGTACTTGCTGTGCTAGTGCTGTGTCAATTTTCCCTGCCGCATTCAATCTAGCAGTGAAAGCGATTGTCGCGTTAATGTGCTCTTTTGACAATTCATGACTTCGAAGACGTTCTTGGGCATGCTTCCAGTCACAATATCCACCATGAACAAGCGATGAGACATGTGGAGGAGTATCTAACTGCGAGCTCGTCAGACGACATTGGAAACAAAAGACACAACCTTTGGCAGGCGAGAAGCACAACCAGTCCCTGAACACAACTTCCCCGTTGTGGTTTTGACGATAGAAGAGGCCAGTGGTGCATTTTCGTTGGGCTGTCCTGTCATTTCTATGTTGCTGAGCTGAGTACTGTGACAACAGTTTTTCATCACAGTATTGAACATCAGTTGCACCTTTAAGTACCCAGTAGTCACATATTTCACTTGGGATTTTAACCGGCCACAGTCCGATGTCATTACCGACTGGAGCTGGTCGTTGTTCAACTACTTCAACACCGTTATTAGCATTAGTTCTGTTGTCGTCGCTTGTATTATCAGTTGACTCGGCTACATTAGCGTCGCCAGTATCAAGAGGTGGCTCGGTTACAGTAACATCGCCGGCATTATCAGCAACTTGAACATCTACGACATCTTTGCGATCGCTTGTTTGTCTTACTTGCCGTGGCTGAA
>JAODVQ020185721.1:0-14449 GCA_025400075.2 Phenganax stokvisi
TGGGGTTTTTTGATATTATTAATGTCTGTCCCAACAATTTTGAAAAAGATTGTAGCTGTGTGGCAATGATAGAAGTTTGATAACTGGAAGGCTTTCCTCTGGGGGTGTGCAATCGCGCCAGTGCATGTCCATGTTAATCTGGGTGCGTGATTTTACCCACTCACAAGCTTTAGTAACCCTGCATTATGAAGGATGTTTTTCAGAGTCCAAAATCCATGAATAAAGAAAGCAAAAGTAATGCCCTATGTATTGCTATTTGTATACAAACGTTGCCCAGTAACCTATTTCTGTATTTGTTTTTATTATCTTTAAAAGTTGACAGTTGCATGCAATTGAATGTACATTTAAAATTTGGCAGTTAGTTAAGTTCATCTTTCTGTAATTTCTAGAAGAGTACTAATAATTATATTGTTTTATCTTATTGTGTGTGCTTCCATTTCCTTTACTGTCTGTATGCCTAACGTTCTGAAAATTTCAATTTTTTGCAAAGAATAGTTTTGTCAAAGTTGCTTATTGTGTACGTTGGACGTTTTTTTTAAAGCTGTTATTGTTAATGAATGTTTTTATTTTTCAGTTTTCATCAGCTCAAGAAAAAGTGTCACAAGTTCCAGTTACCAAGGTTAGTTTATCACCATAATAAACATGCAAAAAATTATCGTATCTGTCATGCACTTTAGTTATAGAGCAGATGCACTTCCAAAACACGTCTTCCCGTTTACACTTTGTAATTATTAGTTGCAGATATTATACTGCAGTTTTAAATGCATTGAGTGTGGTCAACTTAGCAAGCGTGTGCCGAGTGTGTCACGAAAACGTTTGGTGATTGGTTATGAATCTTAAGAACCATATGAGATGCAGTTAAACCTGTTTCCCTTACACATTTTTACTATCATTGTGAGAGAATTGTATAATACTGTAGGTTTAAGTGCACTAAATATGGTCAGCTTAACCAGTTTGTACTGGGTGTTTAAAGAAAATGCCTTCTGCAGTTTAACCTCCCTTGAGTAGTCACCTTTAAAAATCATTGTTGAAGTTTCTCTATACAGGTGGCCACTAGGCAGAGGTTTGCAAAAGCACTCCTTGCAGGTAGAGTGTAACTGGCAATGTTTTGAAGCCAATGAACTGTATAGCTGTGTTAGATTTTGAAATGGCATACTCTAAACATTAATAAGCAAGTGAAGCAAATTTTACAGTACTTTAGCTCAACTCGTTACTGCAGTTTTCTTGAAAATATTTTTCATCACACAAGCTGACTAAACAGAGGTCACAAATGAAGTCAAATATCACATGTAGGACCACTGTTTGGATGGCCACAACTGCTTAATGGAGGTGGTTGTTTAATAGAGAGGCATAGTAGCATGGGATAATGTAGCTCATTCTCATTTTTATCCAAAAAGTCTTCCAAAATTTATTTTTACCAAAACGTTCTCAAGTTTTCCGAATTTTCAAAATTTTCCAGTTTTTCTTAAAACTGTTCTGACATTTTAAAGTTTGACTTGTTTTCCAGTTCTTTTCACAATGGCATCACTTTCGGCCAAATTCATAGAAATGTTCATGATGTCACTTCCAGTGAGGTAAATTCCCATTCTATTGCCATCTGGTGAATTGTAGTATACACTGTAAGGGCAACTCAGGGGAGGGGAAAATTGAAGCCAAAAAAATGGCAGCCATGCAGATCGCTCCAGTCCTTTTTTGGTTAAAAATGGTAAATAACGTATCAAACCAAAACATTGAAATTTGCTAGTTTTCTTTGTTTGCTTTATTATTTTTTCCGTATTCCCAAGTCAAGGAAATACAACACTATTTGGTCCAGAATTATAAATAGATTTAATTGAGTTAAAGTAAGAGATATTCATTGCATATTTATTAAGACATGCAAGTAGGGTACAACTGTACAAATTGAAGGTGGTTTTGTGATTCGTGGAAGTTGAGCTGCATAATTTCGACAGAAAAAGTGCAATATATAATGAAATAGACTAGACCTATTGCCCAATGGGTATTTTGTTGGCTGAGGTGGTTATTAAAAACAACTGAAACCGATAACCGAAACGAAATAACCGACTCAACCGAGCCTTTAAAGTATGACAAAAAAACGCGTCGTTTTCTGTGGTTGATACTAAATATAATTATAAAAATGTAGATGTTTTAATTGTGATTTACAAAGTTTTAATCATGTAAACTAGTGTCTATAAATTCTCTGCTAAAAAGACGAGCATATCAACTTTTTCAGGTTTGAGTTGCATTCGTGGGGGAGTACTAATAAGTCCTGCCTTGCTGAAAAGTGTTAACAAAGCTTTTCTTTTATTCGTTGTTATGTAAAAACAAAAAGCGAGTTGGTTTTGCTGTGATTTCATTTAGTCGGTTGTTTAAAAATTACGTAACCAGACTAACCGATCTTTAAAAAACCCGACTCAATCCGGTTAACTGAATAACTACCTCAGCCTTGTATTTTGTCCGTGAAAAAACGCTAAAAAATTACAAAACGTAAGTTTTCTCCCATAATTTTGGTATTTTTGATATTGCAGGTCTTTTCCGGCTTTTGCAGTGCTCTGAGAAGATTTTTTTGTCATTGTTTTTACAAAAAACTTTACTTAAAATAGCTCAATTGTAGGCACAAAACAACTTTGTTTTAGTGAGATTATATTGCTTAACACATAGAGCAATTAGGCCATGGGCCGAACCGTAAAAGTCGTCTAGAAAAACCATCGGCATGCATCCACAGAGGAACCAGCTGATTTTATAACATAGGTAGCTGATGTCCTCCCAATAATTTTTCAAGGGTATGTCAAATCTGAAACTTGCACATTAAGGAAAAAATGGGCATTGTATTACAGCTCCGTTGATCAACGATATCTGCCATCTTGAAACCAAGAAATTGCTGCACTGGCATAATTTCAATGCCATTCCAAGCAAACTTCATGTAAGAGACAGAGTGCAAAACGTTTTATTCTTTAATACAGTGCACATAAATGAGTTGTTAAACCTGGCTTGTGATAAAGATGTAAAGTATGCCAGCTCAAAATTGTTAACATAATGGAAAATATATGACAGATCTCAATTTGAGTCCTCACTGGCATAATTTTATGTGTCCTAATCCATTCATTATCTGAATCAGTTGTAAAGAACCTGTCAAATGCCTGATAGTCATTGAAAGTGCATGATACTATGGAAAGTTTACTTGTCCATTGGAATAGAGATAAGTAATGTGCAGTACAATGACTAAGATTTTTCTTTCTTCATTTTCTTTAACTTTAACATAGCCATCAGCAACTGGTTCATCACAAATCCCAATGTCCATGCAATTCAATTGAACAGCTCATATGGCACAAATTGTGTTGCACAACTGATTTTAAGGTTCACAGCTGTTGAAGGCCATGTGGACTTGAACTTTGAGACTGAATCTTGAATGGCATTTCTCTCCATTTTTGAGGAAAAATAGGATGCTTGCATTTTTTCTTGCTTGTCCAACCTTGCTGACACTGATGCAGGCATATCTGAGGGTTCACTCACTCCACAGTCTTATCTTTGGATGATTCGCCAACATGATCTTTGACAAGCTCTGATGCACCAATGGCCTATGAGTATACAATATATCCCATCCTTGTGTCGTATATAAATTACAGCTGAGGGTATCTGTCGCTCAGCCTATTCTTTAAGTTAGATGAATGATATCAAGAGTGCATTCCTTCAACTTCTCTTATGATCTTTACAAAGGACTCCATCAGTGTTTTCAATAACATCAGCCTCTTCCCAGTTAAGCTCTGTACCACAATTACTGTCTCACAGAATTTCTCATATACCTTACTGTAGTGGAAACTAACTTCACTAGGGGTTTTCTAAGGCATGGAGAGGAATCATGTTAAGTCCATGAAGCAGCTGTGGTGGTATCATAGTTCCAAAGCATGCAGATACCTTCCTGTGCTTTCCAAGTGGACAAGGATATCTTCATGTTCCTTAGATGAGCAGCTTCTAGAAGCCTTCCAGCTGTAATGCTTCAAAGTATTTTTAACTTCTCAATATTTCTTTTCTTTATCTACTTTATACTTTGTTTTCTTGCATATGACATGTACGGGGGGCAATACTTGCTCTTGTCCACTCTCAGATGTTTGTGAGCAACTGAAATGTCTATATTTCTGCCCAGAAGTCTCCTTTTCCACATCATTACCTGTGAAATCAATACATGCAAGGGCAATGAACATACAGTCCAGCTTTAGAGCTTATATTACAACTGTATTAATGTATTGTATGGCATTAACACTCTTGACGAAAACTTAACTGGTTCACATTTCATTGAGCTGCACAACTGATATGATCAAATGTTATTTTCAGTTAAGCTTGAACCCAAAAAGTTTTGAACAACATGTCAAATCAATCATGTAATTGAGCTGATGTAAATATTCAATGTCCATAAATGCTTTTGTGCGACTTAAAAAATGGCAAAATTCATTAAAACCAATTTTAGACATGCAGCTCAACCAGTCATCCCAGATTTAATGAATTATGAGTGACATAACATAGGAAAACATGATTGAATTCTTGGACTCCATATCTCACACCCAATTCTAGTTATTGAAATGACACTTGCTCAAAATAGATTAAGCCTGGTTCTCATATGCCGCCGATGACCGGCGACTTTAATTGTCTTTGGTTGCTGATGCTTGAACTCTTATGTCTATATTCTTCTCCAGTGATCAAACACAAAGAGGGCCGCCGGCATCGGCGGTATATGAGAACCAGGCCTGATGTTAAAACAATAATGACATATGTATACGCATACTAAATTACACTGCTTGCATTTTCTAACAAGCTAAAGGAAGGCGAAGCACCATAATTCCGTTTACAACTCAATAGGGCAGGGAATTTAGCTTCTGTAAATCTCAGCACGATTCAGATCGCCATACCTTAGCCTTACCTGTTTCGTCTTGCTCGTCTCTCTCTCATCGCTATTTGCCTGTTCTGTTCTCTTCACAGTATCCACACATTACAAAATCGATTGCAACAATGTTGATTAAATTTGCAGTATGCAAGTTATAGTTAGGAAACTCTCTGAAGAACTGGAACTATGATCAGAAGATGAATTGCCAAACAAGTCATTGAACCTTAAACCCAGTTTCGAAGAGGAATCCCAGAACTATTTCGCCTTCGTTACATGGATGTTTTCTCCATTTCTCAGTGAAAGAAACCTACTTACACCATAAAGTATATGTAAATAATGTTGATTTTGGATTTGCATTATTTATGACTGGCATATACGCAAATATCTCGTTCTGCAAGCGATCGACCTTCATCATTCGCCATTGTTTACAAAGTCAAAAAGAACTTGTTACTCTGACGTGACCAGATTGGCTGAGTGTCAGGCTTTCTTTGTGCTGATTGGCCAAGACTTGAAAACACAATGTTGATTTCTCGTGTTCGAGAATAATTGGCCAATGCGTTCAAGATATTAACCCAATTTTTTCCTTAATGTGCAAGTTTAACGACTGACATACATGCTGAAGTTGACAAGTAATACAAAAGCAACATAATGGTCAAAAAATAATTTGGTTCCTCAATGGGCGCATGAAAAAGTCATAATTTTAGCAGTCGGCTCATGGCCTAAATGGCTAGCCTTTAAAATACTACTTTTAAAGGAATCTGAAGCATTTTAGAGTGGTATTTTAAAGTTTCATTTGTAACCCTTGAAGAGCAAAGTTTTCTTCACCATGTTCCACTTTGTGCAATCTTTTGAAAATACAATTGACCATCTTAAGTTTCGTAGGTTTACAGTCTTAGCCCAATGCTTTGCTATGTCAATATAAAATTGCTATCCTACTCATGGGTCATATCTCGCGACATGTAGCCTTTGACATTGTTCAATGAATTTTTCCTTGTTTTCAACAAACCAAAAGCCATCCATGTTGTAGCCAACCATGTGACCTACAAGTTTACTGAAAACATTTTTGTTTGTACTCTAAACACTTCAAGCTTTTTTTGTGCGTGACGTGCTGTGGATGCACATTTGTGATTAAATAATTACTTCATAGCTTTTGTGTTTGAATGGTCTTATCTAAACATGTGGAAATGTTTGAGAGATAGGAAAAGCACACAGTGATGGTGTATTTAGGATTCATTTGTAGCTCTAAACTGAGTATATATGACTGCTTCATTGCTTTAGTTAGTGTTATGTACTGAAGCTCTAAATCTGTTGAAAAGTTGAAGTTTGATACATCATCGTCAATATGGATACTATCTACGCTGAGTGTTAGGATACTTGCAGAGTGTTGGATTGTTGTTGAAAATGATCTTTAGAAGCTTGCAAATCGTGGAGTGTGCTTTTGAGGCAGTCTACGTCAGAAGTAGTCTTGAGTTGGGTGTCATCCGAATCGGGATGGAAAAACTTGCCTGGTAGGCACAGGGTTTGCCTATGACCGAGGTCTACTTTGATGGCGGTGTGAATGCCTAGGAGTACAAGGGCTAGAGGTTCATTCCAGAGGGTAGAATTGCTGGTAGCCTTTAGAGATGATTTTAGCTGGTAGTGGATATTTTTGACAAGACCATTAGCAATTAAAAATAGTTGACAAGACCATTAGTGATTTGAGCCATGATGGAATCCAGGTTGAGCATAGAAAAGTAGTGATGAAGGTACAAGGTTCTTTTTTGAACTTTTCCCGCGGTGGGTGGTGATGACTTGTGAGGCACCAAATCGAGAGTTCAAATGAGTGACACAAAGCTTGAGTAATGGTCATGGCACTGATATTGAACATTGGAAATGCCTCCAGCCATAGGGTGAATCTGTCTATGCAAGTGTCAAGGTATGCATTACCCTTGGGTGGAGATAACGGACGAACGGTGTTGATGTCAGCTTGAGAAAAATGGGTTGTTGGGATTGTGAACTTTGAAAGTGGAGCACTAGTGTAATGATGAATCTTGTTGCGTTTACATAAGGAGCATGTTCTTTTCATTCTTGGACCATCATGATTGACGTTTGGCCACAAGAAGCAACCTGTATTGAGTTGTTTGGTAGCTTTGATACCAAGATGCAAAAGGTTGTGAAGTACTTGGACGACGGTATGATGACATGGTTAAGGATTGAATGGTCTACATTGTTCATTTATAGATGATAGTGCTGTTGGAAGTGGGAATGGGATAAATCTCCTACTCTGGAGAAGATGATGTTTTGTCACAGTACTGGTGAAGTTCTGTATCATTGTCTTGAGCCATGGTGATTTGGTCCAAATCGATGAGTTAAGAGGAGATAAGAGAAGATATGTGTGAGAAGGTATCAGTGACCGGGTTTTGTTTACCATATACATGATGAAGATTAGTAGCGAATTTTGTGATGAATTCAAGGTGTCAAACTATTCTGGGTGACTGACATGTGGTGGGGCTCTTGAGTGCATGGCAGAAACGTTTATGGTTAGGCAGCACAAAGAAATTCTTTCCTTTAGGTTATGATGGAAATGACAAATAGTGAGGTAGGTAGCAACGCGTTCTTGTCTGAAGGCACTGTCGCAAGTGTCAACTGGCTGAATTTGTTCGGAGAAAAACCAAGTGGTTGCCAAATGCAATGGACTCTCTGTTGAAGGATTGTGCCCACAGTGACACCAGAGGTATCGTTGACGAGACTTAGTTCAGTGTCAGGTGGAGGATGAGCTGAAAGGGTAATGTTGGCAAGGCCATTCTTGATCTCTTCCAAAGCTACTGTGGCAGCTTTAGACCATTCAAGTTTGGTGGTGGCAGATTTTCGAGTAGAATTTGATATGGACAACGTATCCGGGAGTGGTTGCACAATGCAAGAACCTTAGGGGTAAAATGATGGTAAAAGTAGAAGTTAATCAGTAGAAGTTAATTGGCTTCAACCTAGGATGGGAGAGACTGGATAGCACTGGTGCTGAAAGTGTGACCAAAAAATTAGAGCGATGAAACACTGAAAATGGATTTGGAAGGATTGATGCTGACACCATACTTGCATAGACGATCATACAGAAAGGTGGATAGCGTGTTCGGTTGCATTGGTGATGGCAATGAGGATGTCATCGATGTAGACAAAAATGAAGTCTAACTTCATCCACAAAACGCTTGAAGGTTTGAGCAGCATTGCAGGGACCAAAAGGCATATTGGTGAATTTGAATAGACCAAAGAGGGTTGTGACAGCTGTTTTGCAGATGCCTTTTTAAGCAACAGGTATTTGGTGGTATGTTCAGGCTAAGTCAGTCTTGGAGAAAATGGTCTTCTTGTGAAGATTATCCTAGAAATTGTGGATGTAGGAAATGGGATATTGATCAGGTGCCGTCATGCGATTGAGGAGATAGGCATAGGGACTGCCAGACGCTTAAATGATGCTGAGTTCAAGATTGTTGAAATTCTTTTTGGCTTCTTTGAGTTGAGCTAGCAAGAAACAGTGAGGCTGTGCTGAACAAGGTGAAACTTTGTTGGTGATGTGGTGCACCACTTGATGTTTCACAGGAAATTGATTGGCATTTGGTTGTGTAATGTCTGGATACTCCTTGAGGATTAATGTGTATGGCATTAAAGGCAAGGATGTGTGGACGTTATTGATTGCTTGGATTGGTGCTGTAATACTATTGACACAAAGGTTTCTTGCCACATCAATGAGTGTCTTGGATTGCAGATCCCAGAGCAGGTTGAAATGACATAAAAAGTCGGTGCCAATGATTGGATGTTGGGCATCTGAGATGGTGAAAATGAATTGGAATGTGTGACGGAGAAAAAGATTGCGGGTTAGTGATCTCGTCCTGTAGCTGTCGATCGTAGAAAAATTGGCGGCCTGGAGATCATAACTTTGGCAGTGTTTGCGATTCCTGGAAAGTGGTGATATAATGCTGACTTCTGTGCCTGCATTAATGAGGGAACGTTACTTTATAGTGGAGTCAGTAACTACAAACAGGTGTATTTGAGGAGAATTGCCAGGTGAGTGTCGCATCTATTTCCTGATGCTGGAGTTTGATGTTTGCTGAGGTTGTGAAGAGGAGTATAGAGGGGTGCATTTCTGGGTGGCAGACTCAAATTTGGTGCGGTACTAGCGTAAGACTGTGCTTGGAAGCTCTTCCTGCAAATCTAGATCAGGATGGCAACTATGGGAGCGGCTGCGATATCAGTTGGGGTTGCTACCAGAATGTTGTTAGAGAGTAAGGTTTAAGACTGTGACAGTGAGTTGGGAGACTGTTTTGTGAAGTTGCTGTAGATCAATGGGTTGGTGATGGTGGGTGAACAGCTGATGTTGAAAATGGCTTAAGTGCTGTTCAGAATAGGATTGACTTCCAAAACCTAGTCAGCCAATTTTGCAAGGTCATCTGTGTTGAGGTCATCTTTTTCGACGTTAGGACGAGTTGTGCATGTGTGGGCAAACACTGAAGAGACAGTTTCTTCATAATAGAAACCTGAACAAAGTTCCTTTAACTTATGAGAGAGGTGAGTGGGCTTGCAATCACCCAATTGTTTGGATGATAGGAGCTAATGTGTATGCTGGTACTCAAATGCTGATGTGTGTTTGACCAGTTCAGGTTTGAGTCTAGAGAACAGATTCTCAGCAGGTGGGTTAAAGAGTAAGTTGTAGACTTCCTGGGCCACTGCAGGTTAAAGCACAGAGTAGAAACTAAGCAGAGAGTTCACTCTGGCGTACAAAGTGTGCCAAATTTCCATTCCACTTCCAGTTTGGCCGCCATGTTAAAAAAATCTTCCTGAGTAAATTTGCTAGAAATTATTATGGCGCAAAACAGAATGCAACCACAACATGTTGTGATGTTAATTGGATGGAACACCAATTTAGTGTGGAAGTATCTTTGGATGGCTTTAAGTTGATGTCGTTTGCTGCAATTGCAAATGACTACTCCAAGCACTAATGTTTCATAAGTTTTATTTCACAATTAAGAGTAGTAACAAGTGATTGAAGAGATGTCTTGAGAGCAAGAAGTGAGAATACATGATTGAACTTGACTAAGTAGACAAGATCTAATTTATGATTTTTACAAGTTGCTTTGATATTCTCTAAAATAGACGTTGTTAGATACCCCCAGCAAATCTTAAGCTAGGGTGTGTTTACTGAGCATTGCATCAAGTTAGTAAGTTGTGGCTAGATAATATAGGTTAGGTTACACGGTATAATAATTACTACGCACAAATCTGTATTCAAGAAGTTCTTAATGCATCACTGGAAACTGCATACAGTGCACATAATTAGTCACATGTCTAGTGGCAAATAAGATACCAGACATGCGTCAGTTTTTCTTTTGACTAATATCATTTTATCAAGTAGTTCATGTTGTCTTGCTCACTAGACGAAAACTTTTTAGTACTTGTCTGGCATTTCTGACTCTAGTAAACAGTTTGCAATTCTATATTTGAATGGCAAAGAAAGCCTAGAATATCGATAATTTGATTTTTGCAATCTTTTTGAGCAAAAAGCAACATTGACGTTTCGGCTGATCTGAAATATAATGTTACAGTGATATGATATTGCATGATATTATAGACAAACTGATATTAGATTATATTACAGACAAATGATATTAATGATACTACAGACAAACAAATTAAATGACATGCTCTTAATGTGACTATGAATCGAATGTTATGTTCGACAACAAACAACAATGAGCAATTAAAGTATGAAATGAATCAAATAAAAGCCAAATAAATATTACAAACATAAAATAGCACTAACCTTTTGTTTAGTAAGAAAAAATTCGCGCTCTGAATATTTCAATATACAAACCTTTCCCTGTTGTTTACACGAAATGACTATCTGCGTTCGTGTTCAATGTTTTCCGAAAGTTTTATTGAGTGCATGATCATCACCTGTTCGGTCAAGTTGGTGGTTGCTTAAGATGTGGACATTCATCCATGACATTAAGTTGGACACTGTTGAGCTATGACGTTGTGTTTAGCATCGTATACTTGCAGCTACCCACAAAATTGCTGTCTCTTATTTCTGAACTGAATGTAAAAATTTTTCCAGTATATAACACCAGCAAGTGCTCATCATTTGACAATTATAGGCCACTTTCAGTTTTAAGTATCTTATCGCAAGTTACTGAAAGAACTGTTTATCATTAGTAGCTTAATCATCTTAAAAATAATTCGTTTTTACATCCTACTCAATTTATATTTCCAAATGGGTATTGCACACCACAATCAATGAATCATTTCACAGAATTCATGTGAATGAATGTTTGAACCTATAAAAGCTCTTGATAGTGTACATCATGGTTGCCTACTGCAAAAGAAGCCGATGTTATGGCATTATTGTTGAAGAATTGGATTGGTTCACTGATTTTTGTTTCTTCGGAAACAATGTGTGTTGTATGGTGAGTTTACATCTGATTTTCATCACATAACACAAAGAGTCATATGAGGATCAGTCCTTGGTCTACTTCCTTTTGGCAGATTAATAAATGACATACTATTAGATTTAAAAAAGTGCCATACCTTGATGTTTGCGGATGACCTCGTCATGTTCCAATGTGGATGACAATGTTGATAAAATCCAGTACGTTATTAGTGCCGAAGCTGGTTTTGTAGCAAAGTTGTTTAATGATTATGCACTCACTTTAAACTTGGATAAAGCGAAGACTAAATTTGTACTGTATGGGTCTACAAAAACTAATAAAAGTGAACCCAGTGTGAAATTGTCATCAATGATATGGTTATAAATGAAGTTACTATCTGCAATTATTATGGGGTTATTCTTGATTATCAGCTAACACTAAAGCAGCATTTTCGATATATTTATAAAAAATGCTCCGCCAGGATAAATTGGTTTCTCAAGTAAGAGGAAACTTGGAGCATTATATTGAAAGTACTATTTGCCATGCTGTGTAGAAGCCAATCATTTTTTACTGTTATCCTGTCTTACCTGGAATTTTGAATAGCCTCAGTGACAAGTTGGAGTCAATTCAAGATAAGGCTGCCAAGTTAATATCTTATAGCTGGATATGGACAGTATTACAAACAAAAGAAAAGTCTGCCGAGAAGCATTACTAGTATTCAAGTGACTAGCTCACACTAAAAATACTGGAGCAAATGCATCTAGTGTAATGCTTCCAATCGTTTCCACTACCTTTGTAAAAATTCTTTTGCTCATCAAGATGGGATCATATTCAGTGAGTTGGAAAAATTCCTGAGGGATGAGATATCCTTGCAATGTTTTGATACAAAAATATGCAACTATATTTCCTGGGATATTTGAAATGAGGTTTTTTCTGAACTTTTATCTTGATATGTATTTAGCTTACATTATATAAGTGTGTACTGATTCAGGTTTTATGCAGTTTTAGCTATTCTGTTTATATTCTTAATTTAGTCACAGGTTTTTCTTTGATAGCTGAAAATTATTAGTTCTGACAAAGCTAATCTATATAATTGTAAAACAATTATTATTACTATTTGTTGTAGAAACATGGAAACAACAATCATACATACCCATACTACACAGCCCAACAGACGCAAATTTTAAGTATCGTTGGAATATTAGCATGTGTAATCCTGTCATTTCAAATTGCACTTTCTGACAATCCTGGCCAAAAATGAGGAAAGAGTTTGCACACAAATGCATTCGTTATATTATTCAGCAAATGCATTTGCACAACCTTTTCAGCCCTGTGCAATGTTTGGTTTGATATTTTTCGCGAAAAAATATTAGAGCTAGTATTGCGCATGAGGAGGGGGTAAATCTATCAAATACAGAATATGGGGTTAATTCATTTGATTTGCATTGCTATTCGCAATAAAGTTGTGTATCTTATGCTGGTGTTCCCATTTTTTTTACCCAGGCTGTAGGTACTGCTTTGTCTACTTGTGTTGCTATACGAAAAGCCATTTGAATGTACTTCTGTTATACTAGCTCGTTGCATTGCACTTAATTTTTAACATGATCGTCGATACCACTATTGGCCAGTCATGTTGCTAATTCATCGCCATGAGCCAATACTCCCCAGTCTCCCATGGCCTCAATTTTGGCAAATTTGTGCTGTAGCATTGGACATTTAAAATACCTTAGAGCCTCCACAGACAAGTGCTTTTGTTGTTGACAAGCATTTATTGTCAATTACACAAAGTTGTTGGCAACTATAAATTGATATCTGTGAAGTTAGTCGTCGACAACGAAAGTGTCGATTTTTAGTTGACAACTGTCAAGTTTCCTATTTTTCTAACAGCAACTTGTTGCTTGTCAACAACTAATTGTGAGCAACAAGCTAAGTTTTCACGTGTGTGAGAATGCCACAATCGCTCCAAATAGTTGTTGACAGTGGTTAGTAATCGACAACAAAACTGCTTGTCTGTGGAGGCTCTTAGTTATTAGATTACGTACTGCTCCCACTTTGAGCAAAAAGTTTAAATTATACTTCTGTGATGGGTAGCTAAAATTCATACGATGCAGACAGATGTTGTGAACTTTGCAGGGTTGTTTACTGGTTAGTTGATTTTCCAGTTTCAATAAATTTTTGCATTTATTACTTTGTCAGTGGCCTAAAAGCTCTTCAGGGATGAGTTCATGTGTTTTCTATAAGTACCCATCTTGGTTTTATGCTTGTTTTGCACAGATTGTTAAGAGTTTGTCATCATTATCGCTAGCTGTCAATAAACATTCCTTATTTCTTGGGACCACCCAATTCTTGTAAAAAATAACAGACGTGCATGGACTATTCAGATTGGAAAACCTTTTATTGTTTTGTGCTCTCCAAAAGTGTAAATTTCTCAAATTTGACTTCTTTTTAAGAAAGCGTGGAAAATGTGCTTGTAGCTTAAAAATATTTCTAGCTTTTTTTTACCTTCCGTTGCTAGAGGTCTGACCTATTTGCTTTAAATGTCAATAACGTCATGTGTCAAAAAAGATACTCGATGGTCTGTGATTATAAAGAAGCGAAATTGTGGATAATTAAAGACATGTTAAAAAATTACAGCATGTGATGTGATTTTTAGGGTCTCTGTTTACATCCATTTTCTTTTTTTCAACAAGGGTGGAGTATATACTCAGTTCCACTCTCTTGTGATGTTTGGCTTGTTTTGTTTTCAAAATAGTATCTTCCATGACTTGCCAAAATGTTAAATACAAGCCTGAACAGTTCAATATTATGCTAAAGTGCAGTCTAATTGTTCTCAAAACTTGTTGAATATTCAAATACATACCATTCAGCATACTTTTAGATGACATGCATAACATATTGCAGTTGTTTAATATTTTGTGGGAAATTCTTTAGCCCTGTTGACAATCTTTGTTCTTTTTGGCGTCCATTTAACCATCTTGTCAACTGCTTGATTGGGAACTTTTTCCCATTTTCCCCAAACAATTCTTTCTAAATCAATAACTTCTGCTAGAGGGGGCACCCTTTTGCGGATTGTTTTTGTCACAACTATCCACAAGATCTCTGTAGAGTTGGATCAGGACAGTAGAGGGAAAAAAAGGGTTCTGGGACAGATATTCCTTTTCCGCACCGCAAATGACCATTT